>LPNX010126731.1:126117-201631 GCA_001517045.1 Pseudotsuga menziesii | reverse complement strand
GTTTTGAGGGCTTCTATCTAGCACATGAGTAAAAAATCAGGTTTTCATCGCCAAATTTGGCCAAAAAGTGTTACCCATCTTCATGGAATCACCCATATGCCAGTAGAGATGGTGGAATGGATTATGGGGTGCATTAAGTTGACCTCATTTGCAGTCCTGATCAATGGATCCCCCTCAAATTTATTTTGTCCAACTAGAGGATTAAGGCAGGGATGTCCTCTTTCTCCCTTTCTCTTTTTGTTAGTAGCAGAAGAACTCAATAGATATATTCACAATGCAAGGGAAGAAAGGATGATAAAGGGGGTAAGAATTTCCATTCAAATTGAACCCACCCATGTTTTGTTTGTATATGATGTGTTAATGTTTGGAAAAGGAACCTAAAACTGGTTAAAGTTGTAGATGATTATTAGAAAGCAACAGGGATGGAAATCAATATGAATAAATCGAAGTTATCATACAACAATTGTCAAGAGGACACTCTAACACAAGCCAAGGAGTTAATCCCAGTTTCAGTAGCTCCTTTATCAGAAGGGTTAAAATATCTAGGGTTTCAATTGAAACCAAATGCTTACTCATTTCAGGATTGGACATGGTTGTACAAAAAAATTAATAACAGAGTTTCCATGTGGACTAACATATTTTTTTCAAGGGAAGAGCATTTAGTCCTATTGAAAGCAGTATTACAGAGCATCCTTGTTTACTCAGCCTCAACATTAATACCAAAAGGAATACTTACGAGAATAAGGAAAAAATGCCTTTCCTTCTTATGGACTTCCAACAAAAAATTAGAAGGAATTGCATTAGTGAAATGGACCACCATAGTCCTCCCTAAATCCAAAGGAGGCTGGGGAATCAAAAACCCCGATCTCTTTAGCAAATCCTTAGTGTCCAAATATTTGTGGCGCATGGTCGAGAATCCTGAGTCTCTATGGGGTAGAACAGTGAGATTTAAATATTGCCCCAACTCCTCAATAGAGGATTGGTTTAGACAGTCGATTAAAACACACAAAGGAGGATCTCTATGTAGGAAAGCAATTGTCATGGAATTTATTTTAATAGGAAAAGTGGGTAGCATGGAAAATTGGAAATGGAAGGAGCATCCAAATTGGACGAGATCCGTGGGCAGGATCAGGTGAAAACTTCAAACTACCAGATCACCTTATCACATAACAAGTAGATAGAGGAGTCAGAATGTTATCAGATGCGACCTCTTAGACAGAGGAACAGTCTGGAAAATAGCACAAGAATTGGGGCTCAAGGAGAATGAAGCAGTAGGATGGAGTAGATATATAACTCAGCTTGAAAATAGATTTTTTCAATTAAGAGAGGAAAGGGATAAACTAATTTGGACATGGAACAGGAAGGATGGAAAATTCTCAACAAAACTGGGATATGAACCAGCGGTTCACTTGGAACATCAACAAACAGAATGCTGGTGGTGGTCTAGAATATGGAAAATCCAGGCTCCCCTTAAAGCCATCTTAACATTATGATTGGCCATGAATAACAAACTTTTAACCTGGGAATCACTACTCAAACGAGGCTTCATTGGGCCTGGAATTTGCTTATTATGCAAAGTTGAATGAGAATCGAACTCACACCTTTTTTTCAATTACATATATGCAGGCACAGTGTGGAAACAAGTCAGCTACAAGTTGGATCCTTCTTCCAATCTAGATGAGGACAATTCGTTTGAGCACAGATTGAAAAATTGGTGGAGTAATGAAAGGGTATGTACCCACGAAGCACTCCCAACTCTATTTGTTTTTACTATATGGCAAACAAGAAACATAGTTGTTTTCAAAAACACTTGGACATCAATAGAAATAACGGTTAATATGTTCATGCATAAAATGAGTGAACATCAAGCACTGCCAAATCCAAAACCAACAAGATTTATGAAAGCTCGGACAGAAATAGATAAAAACAAACCTTGGGGCTTCTTTGATGGAGTCAATCAAGGGGAACCTCCTTTGGGAGGAGCTGGAGGCATCTTATACCTCAATGAGATTACAAGATTTGAGATAAAATTTGTGCCAGGGAAAGGCACAAACAACAAAGCAGAACTTGTAGCCCTCTGGGAATTTCTTAGACTGGCTCAGGAAAAATGAGTTCAAAAATTACAGCTTTTGGGGACTGCTAGATGACAACAAACTGGGAAAACATAAACATTCAGATAAATGCTCCTCATCTTCAACATCTGCTAAGAACAATAAGAGACCAAATGGCGGCATTCGAGTCAATCACTTTCCAACATATTTACAGAGTGTTGAACACTGAAGCCGATAAAATCTCAAAATTGGCTCTTGCTCTCCCTATAGGTTTAATGGAGGTGACAGAATTTGTAAATAATTAAGTGGTAAATCAATACGTAAGCATGTAAGATAACAATCAAACTGGACAAGAGGATCCTTTTGATGATAAGAGAAGCCCACAAAATGTTAAAAAGTGTGAGGCAATTTTGATGTACTTAATGTATGCTCCTAGAGGGCAGCCCATGTTTATTCAATGTGAATAAAGTAAGTTTTTTCCTTGGAATATATATATATCTATATATATATAGTAATTAATGTGTCATATAGTCACTTATTCGAATAATATCCAAATGGGAAATGTTGGGTACTCACATATAGAGCATGGATGTGTGACTATTTTAATCAATTGATAATTGACTAAATATATTTGGATAATACATAAGCTAAGAAGATTGTGTAGAGCATGGATGTGTTAGTATTTTTATTTTATTTGTATATAATATTTTTTCTCTTATTTAATCAATTTAAATTTAATTAGGAAACTTTAAGTTTTTATCACTTTTATTTTTATTTTGCTTATAATATTTTTGTAAGTAATTAAGTTATATCTAATTAATAATTGGAGGGTCATTCCTTATTGCTCACATCCATAAACTCTTCAATATAGCTTAAGTAAGGTTTCTGTAATTCTTAACTCAAGCCTTCGTTGATAAAAACAACCCATCTAATTATCACACCTATTTATATATATTTGGGTAATGTGGAAGTTAAGGTTTTGTTTATTAGAACCATAGTTTTTTACTATTTTGTTAACTAATTAAGTTATATCTAATTAATATAATATGTGTAAACTTATTTATTTACATTAGTTTTAATTAACTAAGTTATATTTAATTATGGACATATGAATGTGTGAAGTTCGCAATAAACATCACATATAGAGTCCATTAACATATCGTATACATCATAGATTTTCCCATTATATGGTTAGTCGCATATTTCTTATTGATAATTATTTTTTAGTTGCGCGTGAGATATGATGATGTGGGAACTCTCCCTTGGAAGGATTGGGATGGATCCTCAAGCATATCCAAGCCCAAAAGAATGAAGGAGAGCCCTGGTCGCGACCTTCAGGGCCCTCGTGGCCTCCACGCCACTGCCTCCCCCTTCTGCGTCTGATGCAGGAGATGGATTTGTTAGTTGGGCAAATTATCCTAGAATATAGATCGCGTCAGCTGCTTCAAGGTTGAAATCCCTCACCTTGAGTGAGAGGGGTTTGATCGAACAATTTACTGGTATTTGGCCATTGCCAAAAACAATGGACTTTTGGGTGAAAAAAAACTAGATGCCATTGATCTCCGAGGGCTTGCAGCACTACTTCTACTGTAAGGGATTCTTCACCTTGTTGTTCGAAAAAAAAGAAGATAGGGACCTGATATTTAGAAGTGGGCCTTACTTCATGGGGCCGCAGGGATTATACCTAAATCGATGAAGTTTATCCTTCGATCCAGAAAAGGATGTGCCTTCTGCAATTCCAGTATGGGTTCTCCTCCCCCATCTCTCATTACACTGCTAGAATGATGAAACCATACAGGAAATATGAAAATCTCTTGGCAAATACATAGATAAGGCAGAACCGAAAGGCCCTCTATTCTCCTACATAAGGATCTGTGTAGAGGTTGATATAGAAAATGGGCTACCATAAATTGTAAGCCTTTTCATGGATGGTTGGGAACATGCACAAAAGGTTGATTATGAGCAAATTATGTTTAAATGCAAGAAATCCCACGAGTATGATCAATTTTTCAAAAAACTTTCCTAAAGTAGCATAGGAAAACACAAAGAAAAATAAAGAATAAGGGTGGCAACAAGTGAAAAAAAGGAAGGAAAATGGCACCCTCAAACCTCGAGCTAAAGGATCCACAAGAAGAGAAAGGAAAAGCACCAGAGCATGGAGAAAAGTAGGTCACAAAAAGAAACCAATTCAATATTTTGAATGTAGAAGAAGAGGAAAACATAATGAATGAAGTGACTCTAGTCGAAGACATATCAGAACTGTAGGACATCTTAGCAGGAAGCAACATCCTTCCATATTCACCTAGAGAAGAACAACTAGATACAGATATTGAAGGCTCCCCAACGCTTGGAGGATCTTGGGCTGAAAGGGTAAAACAAAGCAGAGTATCCTCTTTTTCCCACTCTCTTGACTCATCATCAAATGGGTCACAAGAGATTCTAGAATCAATTCCAAACACCAGAGGAAGAAAGTCACAAAGATACCATGGAGAGAAGGAAGTAGAGAGAGAACTGGAACTCGAAAAGAAATGGAGCATTGAAGAAACAAAGCTCCTTCAAAACCATAAAAATACAGGGAAGCAGATGGAAGGTCTAGATTAGGGCCTCAATAAGCCAAGAAGTAATGAAAATTGTCTCTTAGAATTGCAGAGGGATAACCGAACAAGCAAAGTGGAAGCAATAAAAGACATCATCAAATATGAAAGAAGAGACATCCTGCTAATCCAAGAGACAAAAAAGAGTGATGTGGAAGTCCTAGTGCTCTCATAATTCTTTTGGACAAACAACCAGGGAAATGGTATAAGCTCTAGAGGGGTCTTTGAAGGAATAGCGACCTTTTTTTCAATTAAGTATGCTATCAAAAATGTTAAGGAAAATCAACACTGGCTCCTCATCGACTTTCATGAAAAATATTATCCAAATGTTAATTATGTATGCAATGTGTATGGTTCAACACATTATAGAGACAAGCAAACTTTCTAGAATAGCCTATCATCTCTAAAAGAAGATCTGGAAGGGAAAGAGCTCATAATCGATGGGGATTTCAATGCTACCAAAGCGTAATCAAATAAGAGAGGGGGCTCCAGAATAAGAGATCCCTATCATGAAAACATGAAGGACTTGATTTTTGAGCTGGATCTACTATACCTTCCATTAAAAAATGGAAAGTATACTTGGAGTAACAGAAGGCTGGGTGCAGGATACATTGCGGCCAGGATTGACCATTTCTTGGTAAGCGCCTCCTTCCTTCAAAAAGATATCATTCTCGCTTCCTTTGCTTTACCCTCTATGTCTTCTGATCACAAGTCGATATCTTTGGTGCTATCCACCTCTTTAAACCTTGGACCCATACCTTTTCGATTCAACTCCTCTTGTCTTCGGGAGGAAAAATCCATGGGCATAATAAAAAATGCTTGGATATTGGCTTGCGATGGTTCTCCTAGATTCATTTCGGAGAACAAGCTAAGAAATGTTCGCAATGAGATGAAAGAATGGGTGTAAACGAAGTACAAAAACACTAGCAGTATGAAAATCCAACTTCAATATGGGCTTGTAGCCTTGCAGTCCAAGATGGAGAATGAGTAAATTTCCCTCTATTTATTAGTCAAGAAAAATAATTGAACCTTAAGATCCTCAACGTAGACAAATGTGAGGAAGAGGAATGGAGGGTGAAGTCCAGGAAGATCTGGTTAAAAGGAGGGGATAGTGACACAGATTACTTCCACATGAAAACAAAAATAAGGCTCATCTTCAGCATGATCAAAGACTTAAAGGATAAAGATGGTAAGAGGATGATGGAGCAGGATGACAAGTATTTTCCAAAACCCATAATGGAATTTGATATCAAGGATGCCATCTGGTCCTTGCAAGCGAATAAGGCACCTAGTCCTGATGGATTCAGCATCAATTTTCATAGGGAATACTAGTATATCATCAAGGAATATCTAAAAAGAATTCCAAATTGGATGAGAAGAATAGACAAGGTTGGGGGCCACCAATTCTTCCTTTCTCACATTGATACCAAAAGAAGAAGAAAAAACCCATGTCAATAGACCATTCCAGGCCTATTTCACTATGTAATACCTCATAAAAAATCCTTTCAAAAATGTTGGCCACAAGAGTGAATAAAATAATGGGAAGGTCAATCTCAGATACATAGGGAGGATTTGTTGTTGGGTGTCAAATCCTTGACAACATCATAACTGTCCAGGAAGCAATCCACACCAACATTAAATGCAAGCAACAAGGTATGGCTATAAAGATCGATATGGCTAACACATTCGATTGAGTAAATCACTTCTTTTTATTTGAAATCATGTCAAAGTTTGTCTTCTCCACAAGGTTCATTAAATGGATTAAGGCTTGCATCAGCAGTCATTGGATTGCTTTGTTGGTAAATGGTAGACCAACGAAGTTCTTTCAAGTCACCAGGGGAATCATGCAAGGCTGCCTACTCTCCCCATATCTCTACCTTCTAGTCGTTGACTTTATGAGCAGAAAGCTGCAGCAACAACAAGAAAATGGGGATCTTAAAGGTTTGAAAATTTCAAGAGGAGTTAGATATGAAGTCATGCACAATTTGTTGACAAAACCATTATGCTTGGAGGTACATCCACGATCATAGCAGAAATGTTCAAAAGAGTGCTCTCCACTTTCTTTAAAGAATCAGATGGTAAGATGAATGCTTCTAAATCAAAAGCTTATGGCTGGAATTACCTCCCTAGAACCATGGAAAAGATATCACAAATCCTTGGATTCGAAGGACTAATAGTCTAGAACTCTTTTAGTTACCTGGGCATTCCCATATTCAAATGGTAAAAAGAAGAAGGCAGACTGGCATGGTCTGATTGACAAAATTAAAAATAAAAATCAATGCTTGGGGAACCAGATGGCTCAACCCAGCAGGAAATTTAGTACTTATCAAATTTGTCCTCTCTACAAACTCAATTTTTGTATGCTCAATTTCATTAGCACTTAAACAAATAAAATAGGAAATCAATGGAGAGATTCAAAAATTCCTCTAGCAAGGAGGCAAGTCGGCCAACACAAAAAAAATCAATTTGATAAATTTGCACACCGTGTGCAGCCAAAAGCAATATGGTGAAGCGGGAGTAAGAGCTCCCCAAAACATGAATTTAGCACTCGACAAAAAAATATTATGGAGAGTATGCACTGGAGAAAACGCATGGTGGGAAGAGGCCCTGCAAAAAAAATATATGACAGGTAATAGAAGAAAGTGTGTTGAGAGAATAAACACAAGGAGAGTTGGGTCTCCAATATGGGATCTCTGCAAAAAGGTAGCGTATATAATCCAAGAAAACATCTATTAGATTGTAGGGAATGGGAAATGTATTAAAATCTAGAAGGACAAGATAGGATCGAATTCCCCAACAAAATTTTGTCATGAGCTAAACAAGCTGAAGGATTGGTGTGAATGCAACAGCTTCAACATGCTATACGATATTTTAGTATGGACAGGAAGTGGTAGATGGAAAGGGTGGAAGAATATAGAATCCCCAATGCATCTTCAAGATGATTACAGAGCACTCCTCACGCTCATGCATGGGAAAGCTCCAATTCATAAAAACATTGCAAACAGTTGTGGATGGGGAAAATGGGAGCATACACGGTGAAAGAAGGTTGCCGTATGATATATAAAAATAAGAACGGGATAATAGAAAATAACAGGTGGAATAAAATTTGGAGCAGCAATGGGTTTCCAAAGATCAACGTCTTCTTTTAGATCCTTTCCCACAGTAAAACACTCACAGTCGAGAATCAGAGGAATAAAGGGATCGTAAGGTTGCTACGTTGCATCCTGTATAAAGAGGAGGAGGAAAGCTTGGAGCACATTTTCACAGAGTGTAAATTCACACATAAAGTCTGGAGTATGGCGCTCAAAGAATTAAATATGAATATTATGCTTCCAACGAAATGGAATAATTTATTCTTCAGCTGGAAATATTACTGTCAGGGCTCTTTCAATAAAAAACCAGACTTTGCTAGAGCATGGGAAGCTCTCCCAAGATTTATTTGCTGGAAAAATTAGACCACAAGGAACAAGGAAATCTTCGAAGGAATAAGCTCATGCATTAATAAATTTTCTGCCTCGGCAAAGGCCCTATGGGTGGACACTTTATCCATAAGAGGAATGAAAAGAATAAAAAAGGAACCTCTTACGATTGAAGAAAGAGCTTGGATGGTCGAACTCCTTTGGCATATTTCCCCACATTCTCGGTTAAACCCCTCAAAGAAGTAGAGGCTTCCAAGCTAGAAGATAAGGATGAGCAATGATGAACTACAAAATTGGTGGACAAAGATAGGAAGAAGTTCTTTGTTCTTTGATGGTGCCTCGAAAGGAAATACAGGGATAGAAGGTGTAGGTGGAGTAATATTTGACTCCAAGGGGAACAATAAAAAAGAGTATTCCTGGGGCATTAGGAGAACAATGAATAATGGCATGGAATGGCTTGCTTTAATCAAAGTTTTGGAGCTAGATAGAGAAATGGGGATTGAGGAAATGAGCGTCATAGGAGATTCCCTAATTTTCATTAGGGAAGCAAGAAATATCTCTAGAGATCAAAAGATTCCATCCTCAAAGATGCATCACATCCTCTATTGTCTAGTCAAGGAATTCCAAACAATTACCTTCCTTCATGTTTTGAGAGGTCAAAACCAACAGGCAGATAGCATGGCCAATAAAGGGGTTGCTTTGCATTGTGGTGTCTTAGAAAATGATAGCGTCATTCTTGAAAACGTTTGGATCCCTTAAAATATGATTTGTTTATGTAATATTTTGTTTATGCATTTTATTGCTTGGCCAATTTGTAAGAAGATATAGCTTCCACAGTATAGGCAATTTTCATGATAGCTACAAGTTAGAGAAGGATGAACAAGGTGTAATGGATGATGTCCTATTGTGGGAGCAATCCTATATGTATTTTGTATCCACATTATTTTCTATATAATCAAAAAACACCCAACCGTTTCTGTTAAAAAAAAAGTTATATTTAATTATAGATGTAAATTTATTTATATTTATAAAAGCAATATGAAAGTTGATGAAGCTTTATTATTTTATTTTATTTATATATATTTAATTTTATTATTTTATTATTTTATTATGTTTATATATTTTTCTAATTATATATGTATATATATAATTGAAATTTATAAACGTAATATATATAATGACAGTCATTATTAATATGTGATGGTCTTTATTTGAATAATATCCAAATTGACAATGTTGTGTGCTCATAAAGCATGGATGTGTGACTATTTTAATAAATTGATACGTAATTAAATATATTTGTATAATACATATGATAAGAAGATTGTGTAGAGCATGGTTGTGTTGTTATTTTTATTTTATTTGTACATAATATCTTTTTTTTTATTTAATAAATTTAAATTTTATTCAAAAATTTTAAATTTGTATTATTTTTATTTTATTTATAATATTTTTTAAGTAATTAAGTTATATATAATTAAAAAATGGAGAGTCATTTCTTATTGTTTATATCCACAAACTCTTCAATCTAAATATCAAACAAGTTTCCTTAATCTTTGGAATAAAGGCATCATTAATAAAAATAACCCATCTAATTATTGGACTGTAACGACCCCAAAACAGTACACTAGAAATTTCTGCAGAATCAAAGAAAACACGACAATTATAAGGGAGGTTAGAGTCACTTACTTGAAAACAATGCCGAAAAAACACTTGGAGAATCAGTTCCTACCAACCATAGGAGAGGACCACAAAACCATTACGATCCCAAATCCACCCCCGAGTTGGATCACCAACCATGTAATAGAACAACAAGTAAACTTCCATGCAAGACTCTTTCTCAGAGTCTGTAACAAGCTACAACAAGAAAGCTTGCACGCGGCACTCTCTCACAGAGTCCGTAACAAGCTAAGTGATGGACTTATGAAAGGGAGAAACACTCAACTCATGCACTCACAACAAAGTTTCTCCATGCACAACATGGCGTCCCATGCTATCGCAGTGCACCAATATATAGCCTTTGCCCAAGTCTTATGCCATCCCAATCAAATCTCCAATCAATCCATAAATTCCTATGATTTAGGATCTTGTCTAGTTGTTGAGTTTTAGATTGGATTTGACTAGTAAAGATCTCTCTTGCTTGCTTACACATGTTCTCTTATGCCATGGTGGTGTCCCCTCATGTAACTAGATTCTCCAAGTGTCTTTTCCTTTTATTAACAATAAAATAATAGTTTGTTGTGTAAAATGTCACTCACACCTCTTGTGAGTATTTCAAGTTTTTAATTAAGTCTTCCAAAAATAATTGTCTTCGAAGTTATTTTCACAAATATTAAATAAAATAATAAAGTATTGGGGCACTAGAGCTACTAAAATTTCATTGTTTTCTATTTAATCTCTATGATATTCTATTCTAATAGAAATCGTATAATTACATCTCCACGCATATCTTCGTACAAGTTTATCGAATTCTTTGGATATGCACCAGCGTAGATCCAAATCCTAGGCTCTATCAAGCACCGAGAGGGATCAAATCTCTTCTTAGATATCCATTGATATCTTTTTAGTTTAAGGTCCACATATATTATTATTATTATTATTATTTAATATTATTTATGGTCCACATATAGTATTTATTATTTTTTTTGTTTTGTTAGAAACGAACATTACAATATTTCCCCATGGTTTTAAGACCATATGCAATGCCTTGCAGATGGTCTTAAAACCATTTGCAAGGCCCTACTAAACCATGTACAATAAAACCATGGGTTGTGTAGGAGGCCTTGCACACGGTTTTAAAACCATCGGGAAGGCCCTCCTTAACCATGTATAATAAAACCATGGGTTGTTTAAAAGGCCTTGCAAATGGTTTTAAAACCATGTGCAAGGCCAACATTTTTTTGTGGATAATTCAATTTTTTATTTTTTATTATTTTGTTAGGTGGAAACATTACAACATCTCCCCCATATTGTGTTTTTTCCTGATCAACATTTTTTTTACAGATAATTAAATTTTTACTTTTCTATTGTTTTGTTACTTAGGAATATTACAACATCTTTGAAAGGGATTGGCATTTCAAAGAACAAAAGTGAGAGTAGAAGAATTAGAATGACTAAACAGTCACTTCTATGCAACTATTTCAAATCGCTTCAATTTAAAAAAAAAATAAAGTCAAGTGTATGGTGTATATATACTGCTAACAATATTTATTATGCAGCATCTTAATAAATACTGCGTCACTNGCCGAGGATGCGAAGGCAGGCAGGAAGGAAGGCGGAGGCAGGCGGGTGTGATTCCAGCCCTTGGTTGAGCTTCCTTCCTTCCTCCTTGGTAGGCATTAGTAGGCAGTTTACAAAGTAGCGGCATCTGTAGAGCCAGGGTTTGATTGATATTGATCCCTCCTGAAATGTCAGAACCATCCATGATGAGAAGGCAGAGACATTAGGGAGCATGGGAGGTGACTTGAAGAAGGGAATCACAGCAAGATTTAGTAGGTTTATTGTCCAATCCTTGTACGTAAGTAATGCAGGGCGCCATTTGCATTATCCGAGTAGCACACTCAGCTTGTTGATCATCCTCCTGTCTGAAACTGCCAAACCTGCCATCGACATTATCAACATAAATCGAACAAAAAGAAAATTCTTAAATCCTCCCAGAAATTTCTCATAATTCCTAAATTCCTAAGTCACCTCCCAAGCAAATTACTTCGCAAATTGAAATTTTGGAATGAATCCTCTGCTGTTATATCACCCTCTGCGTTGGGAGACGACGATAGCATGACAGAGTACGAGGATCTAAGATGGCCAGAGAGTTATTATTATTATTATTATTGCTACAAATCCAGATAGAAAAACGATGGGTGCCACGTCATTGCTGCTATAATTTGCCTGGTTTCTTCTACACTGGCCACCCCACTAACCATAGTAAAATCGTCATTATACTCCAAAAGCAAAAGCAACGTCAAATGGCAAATGTTGGCTACCCGTCTGATATCTGAAGTGAAGTGACAGGTTGAACAAGTTGGAATTTTGGTTCGAAACTTATCCATTGGAATTATGACAGATCGTAGATGTCGTTGAAGCTTGAAATTAAGGTTTCAATTTTTCTATCCTAGGCCAGATAAACCTTTTCACAATCAACATTGTAAAATTATAATATCAATTTAAAGTAAATAGAAATAAAAGTAAAAAGTAAATATTTATTGCCAACTTTTATATGAGAAACTTTACATACACGGAAGGAACGTAGAAAAATTATTAGGCCGACAAAATATTTACTACTTTTTACATTAGTTATTCAATATTACAAATTTTACACCAGGTTACAAGATCTCTCCCATAATATTCACTACTACTATCCCTATTTATTATTTTTTGCCGACATGTTAGTAACGTTACATCATGTGACAAGTTCTCCCCCATAATATTCACTTTCACTATTATTTTTTGCTGACATGTTAGTAACATTACATCACGTGACAAGATCTCCCCCATAATATTCACTTTCACTATTATATTTTGCCGACATGTTAGTAACGTTACATCACGTGACAAGATCTCCCCATAATATTCACTTTCACTATTATTTTTTGCCGACATGTTAGTAACGTTACATCACGTTACATCACGTGACAAGATCTCCCCCATACTGGGCTGTAGAGCGCCTCTCGGCGCAATAAATATTTTGGCGTTTAAAAAATTTTCTTTTTTATTTCCAGATATAAAAACAAAAAATTCTAATCAACCAATTTCCTATGATATGATATCATACAAAAACCTAAAATTACTATCTATAAAATTTATTTTCCTGTACATTTAAATTACCGGGTCTATACTTCTTAACAATTCGGTTAGTGGAGTCTCATGCAAAATTGTAACTGAGGTAGGTGCTAAGATTGGTGAAAAAAAGAGAATAGAATAAAAACAAGAGCTCATAGATATACAGCACGATCGACTATATCTACAAAAGGGCATACAGATTAAATCAAAACTCCGAAAAATGATCTGTGGATAGAGAAGAAACGTTGTATGCCATCTTCTCTAATAAAAAGGGATTGTATGCAGGAAATCGTGGGTTCGGATCTGTGTTTTAAGATGATTATATATATTTTACAAATCCAATTTGAATTCAACCGAGACCTTTGGGAATTCAGATCTGATGGTTCAAGATAATTATTTACATATTTTCACAGATAAAAAACAAATCCAACGCAGACATCTAGGATTGGAAGAAGGTGTGGTCATATCTGAGTGTTCAAGATACTAATAAACATATTTTTTACAGTTAACAACAAATCCATCGCAGAGGCGTGGTCATATCTGAGTTTTCAATCCAACGCGGACCTCTGGGATCCAAGGTAGGCTATCGATTTAGATCAAATGCAGACAAAGGGTTTCCCCTTTCCATCAGGACCACCAAAACACAGATAGAGAGTAATTGGACAGAGTTTATATTGGCAGAACAAAAAATCTCCCATGTAGACAGGATTGTAGAGATTTGGATCCACCCAAAAGTTAAAACATATGCAACAATGCTTAACATCAAAACAAACAAGAGAATAAACAACTTTCAAAATGTAAATGCCATTGTAGGCTTGAAATTCTTAGATCCGAGTTCAAACATAAATACAGAGCACCAAATATGTCTGTAACCACCAACACAGGATCAAAATGATACCGATATAAGATCTGCCAAATGCAATCATAAATCAATTTGGAAAACAATATGGGTTAAGGGGAAAAAGAAAAAATAAAACTAAATACAGCAAAACCAACAAAACCGATATTGAAGATTTACCCCATAGCTAGGTCATATGATGATGATCTGCAATATAATATTTATATAATTCAAGTGATTTAGAAAAAAAATTAACACAGACATAAAATGGTCCGATACCAACGCTGATTTTGGAAAGACAGTATGAACCTTAGATAATAAAAAAATACTTATATACGGATTTTTTTTTTAATTTGGTTATGACTGTACACATACCAACGTAGGTTGAGTAAGGGAAACATTGGCCCATTCTGTAACTAAACCTTGAAAGAACATCACCTTGATGAGCCAGGTTTATATAATTTGTTATAAAAATTACAGAGATGCTTACTTCATACAGTAATAAACAAAAAAACTCCATCCAAGAACATAGATGTCAATATTCTGCACCAGGGATCATAGACAGCCATAAACAAATTCATCCTGCCCCTAACAAGGATCTCGTGAATCTCACAAAAGAACAAGGCAGAGACAGACACACTCTAATTAGACTCTGTCGGGTCTGTGACAGTGAACAACCAAAAAAAAATTTAACCTAGAAATCGTAACTGAATGACAAATGCCTTTTAACAGATCGCCCACTTCATAGAGGAGTTGATACACAGTGTGTTTAGGGATTCATGGAACAAGTTCAATAAAGGCTCGCGAAAATGAAATATGTGACCTTCCACCAAATCCAGATAAAAATACCCTTCACCATGCCAAGATCTGAAATGAGATCCTAAATGAAAGGCCCCACAGAGAGAACCTCGGAAACCCTGAACAACAGGAAACTAAAGATCCACTCTCTGAGAACACTGAGAACACTGTGGACCAAAATGACGTCCCCAGTTTTGGTTGTTCACTTGTTGCAGAACGAATAAATGGGACATGAGTAAACGGATATCGAGGAAATAGATCTAATATTTTCACCAGTAAACTACACTAACAATTTTTGCATTATTGCAAATGAAGACATTATCTATTTAAAAAATAATAAAATAATGACCCTCACCAAAATCGGTATCTATTAAACTTACTTCCACGAATGATTGAGACATGAGGTAGGTCTTGACTTAAGTTTAGTAATAGAAAATCGTTCCACTAAAGACTTCCATTATCACTCGATGCTAACGGCATATTAGGTGACCACTGAACCAATTTAGGCTATGTTGCTTACATTTACAAACCCGGTAAAATATTGAATAGTCAAAAAATTATGGTTATCGCTTAGATAACGCAGAGATGTATCCAGCAACCCGTTAGCAAGATATTAACTAACGGACACATATAACTCCACTTGAACTGACAGTCACCGCGTAATCTAGAGAAGGTGATCAAAACTAAAAGGATATCATCTAGCATGCACTGTCAAAACGTTGAGGATATAAATAAAATCAACTTAATATAATTTGCATGTATTGCCTTTGTACATTCAACATATTGGAAAAAAACAATGGGCTCATCACCAGAGTGCAAAACTGGGAAAATCACCTCAGGGGAAATCGCCCCCTTTTTTTTATACACCATCAACAAATTTAAATGTTTAAAAGGAATCTATGGGCATATCATCTCCATACAAACTTGTAGGTCGACTAATTTCTTCGTTCGATTAGGCAACAAAACACCCGCTAACCTACTTAATCTCCATAGGTTTGAGCGGGTGCTACATACAAGGGGATTGACTGAGGAAATTTGGTACTTATATCAACTCAGGACAAACATTCAGTACTAAAGTCAGCACTAGGCTAAAAGAATCATTTTCTCTTTAGGCTTAAAAGTCAACATAAAATTAGAATCGCATGCATTCAAAAGTAAAAACACAAACCCGAAAAGTGACATGCGAACCCTAAAAAGTGCATAAGGATATATTTAAGAAGGATAAGGGAGTTTAAAGAGATACCTATGTTTATTATTGATTGATTTGGATATTTGAACAGCAGCAAAGCATGCAGCTACGGTAGTTGGGATTGAGGATGAACTCTTCAACTAATGAGGGTTCGACAGTGCAATATCTTCCTTAGTCTCCTTTAGGATAAACCATCTAGGTTTGTCACCACATCTATCATATTCATCATTACTCAATGTTTCAGTGTATTCTAGAAGATTATTTGCAGGTTCATCTGTACAGCTGGGGGGATTTAGCTGGAAAACCCCAATTCATTCACTGGGACCCCATATCACCATATTTCTTCTGCATGTGGCCTGCATCCTCACCGACAAGATCACTCTACTGCTTTGAGTGATTATCATCCATCGGTTAGCTCACCTAAAGCAGCTAGCAGCATAACGGAGAAGAGAGAGGGCATGAACACCAGTCACATGAACCAATTCACTAGGGTACCTGGAGAGTTCAAATCTTCTGCATGCTCTGGCCATTCTCTCTGCCATGGACACATCTACACTCCAACAAATTTGCAGCTCCAACAAACTACCCCTCCACCAAAAACGTCATCTTTAACTGATCCAGACTGTTGGGGGAATTACACAGGAAAAAAGGGGTTATTACTTCATCAGCTCGGCTTATCTTGCATGCGTATTTTCTCAGAAGAATCTTCAATCAGATTATCAGTGGCAAGTGTTACAATCTTTCCTACAAACCCTAACCCTAAATTCAGCTTTAATTTAGGGAAATTTTGCATGGCAGTTTTGCATGCCCCATTATTCAAAATTTTTGCATAGAATTAGAGAATATCAGTATTTGGGATATTACATCGACTCTATTCGAACACAGAACAGAAAAGACAAAGCCATAACCAACAGCTCGATAATTAAGAAAACGATGACTACAAGTGGACATCAACAGGTTCGAATTCGAATTCAGATCCTTAAACATGATATTACATTTTCAAAAACAAATTAGCCAAAAATACTGGTTTTCCAAAACAAAACAAAACAAAAAATAGAATTCGTCATTTTTGCAAACTATAAAAACATGTCAATCTCTTTTTTTTTAAGTTCTTGAAACAAAAGAATATGTAACTCAATCAATGTTTTGATAATTACCCAAATAATAAGAGCTTTAAGAAAACACACTTGGCTAAGGTTGCTATTATAGAACTATAGCTCACCTCTAATAATGGAAAGCAAATGATGAGCCTTCATGTCCGAGCTTTGAACCTTATGCTCTAATACCATAATGTAACGACCCGAAAATAGTACACCAGAAATTTATGCAGAATCAAAGAAAAAAACAATTATAAGGGAGGTTAGAGTCACCTACTTGAAGACAATGCCGAAAAAACACTTGGAGAATCAGTTCCTCCCAACCATAGGAGAGGACCGCAAAACCATTATGATCCCAACTTCACCCCTAAGCTGGATCACCAACCATGCACTAGAAAAAAAAGTAAACTTCCATGCGAAACTCTTTATCAAAGTTCACAACAATCTACAACAAGAAAGGTTCCACACGACACTCTCTCTAAGAGTTCGTAACAATCTACAACAAGAAAGCTTCTACGCGGCACTCTCTCTCAGAGTCCATAACAATCTAGGTGATGGAATTATGAAAGGGAGAAACACTCAACTCATGCACAACATGGTGTCCCATGCTATCCCAGTGCACCATCATATATAGCATTTTCCTAGGTCTTGTGTCATCCCAATCAAATCTCCAATCAATCCATAAATCCCTATGATTTTGGATCTTGTCTGGTTGTTGAGTTTTAGATTGGATTTGATTGTTAAATATCTCTCTTTCTTGCTTACACATGATCTCTTGTGCCATGGCGATGTCCCCTCATGTAACTAGATTCTCCAAGTGTCTTATCCTTTTATTAATAATAAAATAATAGTTTGATGTGTAAAATGTCACTCACACCTCTTGTGAGTATTTCGAGTTTTTAATTAAATCTTACAAAAATAATTGTCTTCGAAGTTATTTTCACAAATATTAAATAAAATAATAAAGTATTGGGGGTATTATAGGGACCATTATGATTATCCCTCTCTTAGTCAAATTTTATGGTATCATTTTAAAAAAGAAAATCAATGTGTGGCTAGAAAGTGAAGCTAAGAAGGCTTTAGAAGACATCACTCTACCATGGACCACCTTGTTACACTTACAATCATTGCAAAGGAATACATGATAATAGTAAATCTAATCTGTGTTGCTTTGATTCAACGACATTGGGTCCCAAGACAAATCGGCATAGATATAAGATGGTAGCACTTAGAGGACAATCTATGACCTTCAGTGCTATGGGAGAACGATGGAAAGGAGGATCAACGTCAGTTGCAAGGATTCTGACCAGGGGTAGTCGACAATAGGAGGTAGAACAATGGGATTATCAATGAAGGGTTGAAGATGATACCAACTAGATTGAGAAAGAAATTCATGAGTTAAGTCGATGACAATAGGTATGTGATGACCAACTGTTCAACAAGGATGTTGAAGAGCATAATTATTGGGGTAGTTGGAGCAGTTGCAACAAAGTTATTACAGTTGTTATAGAAGTTTGAGTGAAGAAACCTAATGAGAGGAGACACGTGAAGTATGGCGGTTCCTAGGAGTGTGTGAAATTGTAAAAGGAGAGGTGAAGGACTAAGAAATAGATATTAGCTATAAATACTGGTTAATGTTTAGAAAACATGGATTTTTGGTTTTACAGGCCTAAATACTTTTGGGACTTTTAGCTTCTGAACATTCGAGGTGGAGCTTTCAATGTTCATTTCAAGAGTCGAGAGTGTAAAAGGGTTGATGTTTACTCTCGACTAATCTGAGCTTAGACTTGGGTTGCATTCTCCTCTGTAAATAGATTGTTTCATTTAATTAAAATCCATAATCCTTGGCAAACTTGTGTGTGTTGTATGATTTCTTGTGCTTTCGTTGTGTACAGTGATTTGCAACCAACCCACCTAGGTCGCGTCAGGGTCAGTTGGTATTGTTGAAGGAAGTTTTCCTCCTTGGAGGGTCTAATTGCGAGTATACATGGAAAGTGATTCTAGCTATAATTGGGTAGAGTTGTTGGGAATGTTGATTTAGACATCTAAACATGAATAATGGCTCACAGAGGTGTCAATGTTTGTGGAAGATGAACACGCAGAGGCGCAGGGTTCATGATTGACCATGAAACATTTGAGAAGTCCATCCAAATGGCAAGTACATTGAAAATAAGTTAGAAGTTATGAAAGAGGCACAACAACGGGGATATGTCTCTGAAATCCTTGACCATAGTGAGGAAGAAGTTGAGGATGAAGCAAATATATTAGAAGATGAATAAGAAGAGGACCCAAAAGGAAAATTGTTGAAAGTTTTGTTGGAAATCAAGGGTAAGGCTAAGATGGACATGCCTACCTACTCTAGAAGTTTGAATCCTGAAGGTCTAATAGACTAGATTGGGGAGATGGAGAAAGTTTCCTGTCTAAATATAAAAGGACATGCCTCATTGTGGTGGCACAATGTGCAGGATGACAAATTAAAGAAAGGAAAATATAAAGGGAAGGCTTGGGATAGAATGGTCTCCAAGTTGAAGGACAAGTTCCTTCCCACTCACTACATTATTTCTCTGTTCACGAAGTTGCAAACCTCACGACAAAAAGAGATGACTATGAAATAATTGATGGAGGAATTCTATCAACTGTCCATTAGGTCGAGACAGATCAATGAAGGGGAGGAGGCAGTCATGAGATATGTGACTGGATTGAAGTATGCCATCCAGGACGAGTTGAGCTTGTCAAGGTTCATGATGACCAGAGAAGATATTAGTTAGCATTGAAGGTAGTGGAGAAACTGTCCATAAATTCTTTGATGAGTAGAAAAAAGTCGATTGTTGTCACCAAAGGTTAGACCAGTGGGGTGATAAGAGAGGAAGGTTTTGAAGAATGATGAGAAGATAGCACAACCAAAGATAGTGTGCCATAATACTGATGAGGAGGTGAGAAATCCAGAAGTCGAGGCAATAATAATCGCAGAGGAACTTTGGGAGTACAAAGCATAGACCAATCCAAGATCATCTGCTACAAGTGTCGAGAGATTGGATATAAGGCATATTAATGCCCATAAAACTTGCATACCACAGATGACAAGATGACAGAAGTTGACGTGTAGATGACGAGGTTGTTTTGACTGTGAAGGGAAACTCTGATGAAGTTATGTCAGGAGGAGGTCGAAACCTGACGACCCAAAGAACATTATTGCAATAAACACGATAGGAGGAGAGGGAGCCAATGTAGAGGAAGTCCATTTTTTGGACAAAATTAAATATTTGAGACATATGCTTCATGACCATCATTGATGGAGTCAATACAAAAAATATGGTCTCGACGAAATTAATTGGTAAGTTGGGGTTGAAGTGTCAACCATACACCAATTCCTATAGAGAGTCGTGGTTGTAGAAGGGTCGCCTTGTTACGGTGACACGATAATTCTTAATAATTTTTTAGATCAACAGGTTACATGATAGTGTTATATGCTATGTAATCCCACACAAAAATAACAATATGATTTTGCACTCACATTTTCAATCACTTGTTCCATTAGACCCTTTCCTTTTTAAAGTCTCTAATACCCCTATTCCAAAATCCATGTGTTGTTTTGCAATTCCCCTTTTTTCTTAACCTTCATATGTGCATGAATGTTGGCTCGCTTCGACTAACCCAAGTTCAAACGTCCAATCTGACCAACAAAACCCAAGGTACTTACCTGACACCATTTACCCACATCGACAACACCTGCGACACAAGTGAAGTATCACTCGATATACTTAGAGGAGATGTAGAAACCAGGTTTCCACAGTGGTAAACATGATATTTCCATGCTAACAACTGATAGGCAGACCATCAAAATCGACATATGAACCTTCATATAAAACCATCGACATGTAACTAAGACAAACATATACTACAACCCATTGAATCATTTGTCAATTTAGTTACTTATGCAGAAAGGAACATATTATCATCAACCACAAAAAAACACAAGACATCACACAATATTAATGATACACCATTCGACACATGAATCTTAACTTGGAAACCCATATGAGAAAAAACCACAAAAGCGCTCTTAATTTGGGATGAGTCGTGTCTCGAACGCTTTGGTCTGTGCACACAGCCTGCAGACATCTCTCCATAACCTCCATCACCTTACATCCACGCTCATAGCTTGCGGATCAATAATCCATTACATCCACGACTCTTATTTATCTTTCTCATTACAGTAGACAATATTATAGACTTACCATAATTGTACTTCGACCATCTCTATCTTACCTTCCGACCAAAACATAATTTTATACAAAGTAAGAGATAAAATTAGAAATCCTTGAATCTATGGAGCATCCAAGAAAATCTTAGTATCAAGTTTTCAAAATTCTTGAATATGTGGATGGACATGTCAAGCATTTATATGTATATGGGTAATATGAAAGTTAACGTTTGTCGGTTCGAACCATAGTTTTTACTAATTTTTTTCACTAATTAAGTTATATTTAGTTAATATATAATATATCTAATTAATATATAATATATGTAAATTTATTTATTTACATGTTTTTTAATTAATTAATTAAGTTATATTTAATTAATATATAAATTTATTTATATTTTTATAGGCAATATGGAAGTTAATGAAGCTTTATTATTTTATTTTGTTTATATATATATATTAATGTGTGATGGTCTTTATTCGAATAATATCCAAATTGACAATGTTGTGTACTCGCATATAAAGCATGGATGTGTGACTATTTTAATGAGTTGATAAGTGACTAAATATATTTGGATAATACATAAGCTAAGAAGATTGTGTAGAGTATGGTTGTGTCGTTATTTTGATTTTATTTGTATATAATATTTTTCCTCTTATTTAATTAATTTAAATTTAATTTGGAAATTTTAAGTTTTTATCATTTTTATTTTTATTTTGTTTATAATTTTTTTTGGTAAGTAATTAAGTTATATCTATTTAAAAATTAGAGGGTTATTCCTTATTGCTCACATCCAAAAACTTTTCAAGTCTATCAATCAAGGTTTCTCTAATCCTTGGACTCAAGGCCTCACTGATAAAAGTATCACATCCAATTATCAGACCATTATGAGTATCCCTCTCTTAGTCAAATTTTATGGTTTCTTTTAAAAAAAAATCAATGCGTGGCTAGAAAGTGAAGGTAAGCAGGATTTCGAAGACATCACTCTACCATGGACCACCTTGTTATGATTAGGATCATTGCATAGGAATACATAACAATAGTAAATCTAATCTCAGTTGATGAGATGCAGGGGCAGAGGGGCCCAAGACAAATCACCACATACAAAACATTGGAGCCCATAGAGGACATTATGTGACCTTCAGTGCTATGGGAGAATGGTGGATAGGAGGATCAACGTTAGTTGCGAGGATTCCGACCAGGGGCAGTTGACGACAAGCATCATAATGGTGGGAGGATCAATGAAGGGTTGAAGATGATACTGACCAGATTGAGAAAGGAAGTTGAGTCAAGCTGTCATTGACTTGTATGTGATGACCGACTGTTCAACTAGGATCTCGAGGAGAAAATTGTCTGGGGTAGTTAGAGAAATTGCAGCACAGTTATGACGGTTGTTGCAAAAGGACATGTGACGAAACCCATTGAGAGGAGCCACGTGAATTATTCAATGAAGTATGGTGGTGGCTAGGAGTATGTGAAACTTCTAGAAGCAGAGGCGAAGGATGAAGAACTAGAGATTGACTCTAAATACCAATTGTTGTTTAGAAAATGTGGCTTTTGGGTTTTGGGGGCCTAAATACTTTTGGGAGTTTTAGCTTCTGAACTGTCAAGGTGGAGCTTTAGACATTCATTCCAAAAGTCTCGAGTGTAAAAGGGTTGACGTTCATTTCGACTAATCCTAGCTTAGACTTGGGTTGTAATTTCCTCTGTAAATAGATTGTTTCATTTAATTGAAATCCATAATCCATGGAAAAATTGTATGTGTTGTGTGATTACTTGTGCTTTTGTTGTGTAGAGTGATCTCTAGCCGACCCAAGAGTTTTCCTGCATGGAGGGTCCAATTGCGATTAGACGTGGAAAGTGATTCCAGCTACGACTGGGTAGACTTGTTGGGAATGGTGATGCAGTCATCTAAACATGAATAATGGCTCACAGAGGTGTCAATTTTCATGGAAGACGACCATGCATAGATGCAGGGGCCATGGTTGACTGTGAAGCATTTTAGTAGTGCATCCAAATGGTGAGGACATTGAAAAAGTTGTTAGCAATGATGAAAGAGGCACAACGACGGGGATATGTCTTTAAAACCCTTGAACATAGTGAGGAAGAAGTTGATGATGAAGAAAATGTGTTGGAAGATGAAGAAGAAGAGGACCGAAAAGGAAAACTATTGAAAGTTTTGTTGGAAATGAGGGGCAAGGCTAAGATACACGTGCCTAACTACTCTGGAAGTTTGAATCCTGAAGGTCTAATAGACTAGATCATGGAGATGGAGAAAGTTTCATGTTTAAAGCTAAAACGACATGCCTAATTGTGGAGGAACAATGTGCAGGTTGACAGAGTGAAGAAAGGAAAAGATAAAGTGAATACTTGGGATAGAATGGTCTGCGAATTGAAGGACAAGTTCCTTCCCATTGACTACATGATTTATCTGTTCTGGAAGTTGCAAACCCCGTGACATAAAGAGATCACTATGAAATAATTCATAGAGGAATTATATCGACTGTCGATTAAGTCGGTAGAGATCGATGAAGAGGAGGAGGCAGTCATGAGATATGTGAATGGATTAAAGTATTCCATTTAGGACTAGTTGATCCTGCCAAGGATTCAGGACTACCAGAGAAGCATATTAGTATTGATGGTAGACGAGAGATTGTCCAGAAATTATTCGACGAGTAGAGGAAATTCAACTATCACCACCAAAGGTTAGACTAGTGAGGTGACAAGGGAGGAAGGTCGTGGAGAATGATGGGAAGAGAGCACAACCAGAGATAGTGTGCCAGGATACCGATGAGGAGGTGAGAACTCCAGAAGTTGAGGCAATAATAATTGTGGAGGAACTTTTGGAGGACAAAGCATAGACCAATCCAAGATCGTCTGCTATAAGCATCGAGAGCTTGGACACAAGGCATATGAATGGCCATAAAACTTGCATACTATATGATGACAAGAGGCTAGAAGTTGAGGCATAGATTATGAGGATGGTTAGACTGTGAAGGGAAACTATGATGAAGTTGTGTCAGGAGGAGGTTGAAACCTGGTGTCCCAAAGAACGTTATTACAATCAATGTGATAGGATAAGAGGGATCCAATGCAAATGAAGTCCATTTTTTTGACGAAATTGAAGATTTGAGACAAATGCTTCATGACCATCATCGATGGATGCAGTACACAAAACATGGTCTCAACGAAAGAAATTGGTAAGTTGGGGTTGGAGTTTCAAAAACACAAGAATGCCTATAGATAGTCGTGGTTGTAGAAGGGTCACCATGTTAAGGTGACATGACAATGCTTGATAATCTTCAAGATTAACGGATTACGTGATAGTGTGCTATGCGATGGAATCCCACACAAAAATAACAATATGCTTTTACACTCACCTTTTCACTCACTTAATCCACTAGACCCTTCCCCTTATAAGTCTCTAGTACCCCTATTCCAAAGTCCATGTGTTGTCTCAATGCCCCTTTTTTCTTAACCTTCATATGTGCATGACCTAGGGTTAATTTTTGGTGGGTCAGGTAACCCTTTGGCTCTTTGAGACTTTGTTAGATACTGTATGTGTTTATTAATATGCATGATGACAAACCTTGTAATGTGTGTATGTGGTGTTTCTTGCTAGGTATGAGATTCCCACTTGTCTCTTTTGATTTACAAATGGTTTAATATGCATACTACTATAGTGTATGGATGTGCATGTATGATGGCCAATAACATATGATTGTTGCGAGGAATTGGATGTTATTCCTTGAGTCACAACATGAACATATGATGATGAATCCACATGAAATATTGCTAATGTTTATGCACATGCATGGCATGTGGTACATGTTGGTTAGGTAGACATGAACTCATAGACAAAGTTCAATGCTTGATTAATTGTTTGTTTTCAAAGTAATGCCTTTCATGCTCATTTCAAAGTAAATTCTCTGATGCATGTCAATTACCACAAAGAAAGAAATGCACCTTGTTAGAGACTTATGGTTTCCACACAAGTTGAAAGGAATTGGTTTTGACTATTCTTTAGTAGCTCACTTCTCCCAAGCACAATCTATTTTGGAGAGGATAGAGCCAAATCCCAAGCAATGGTCTTGCAAATCCTATAATATTTCATTTGTTTCGAAATAACCTTATATTGAAGTTTTTCATCCTTTCTCTCATTGCAAATCATACTATTAAGTTTTATCTACCTTCTTCATATATGTTGAGAGACATCCAATATCCTCTTAGACTCGCACTTACTCATGCCCTAATACGCCAACAAACATAAATTTGACAAGAAATGTTCCACCCGATTTCCTATCAAGAAATTGTTGGTTTTGTTGGATTAAGTACAATGACAATATGATAGGCAATCATATTATATTTTTTTATTCCACCAAGTTAAAAGTGTTTTCAAAGTAATGTCTTTCATGCTCATTTCAAAGTAAGGCTTTTGATGCATGTCACTTACCACAAACAAAGAAATGCACCTTGTCAGAGATGTATGGTTTCCACACAAGTTGAAAGGCATTGGTTTTGACTATTCTTTAGCAACTCACTTTTCCCAGGCACAATCTATTTTGGAGAGGATATAGCCAAATCCCAAGCAATGGTGTTGCAAATTCTTAAAAATGAGGCAAATAATTCGTCCCCAAAACCAGTACAAATAGTGTTAGGGTTTCCACCAAAACAATCAGTTCAAATATATTTAGTGTCTGGCAACAAGGATAACAACAGGGTTCGAACTCTAGATTTAAACCGTGATGTTCAAGTTCCTTGGGAGAATCTTCCTCCGAAACATAACACAAGAATTGAGGCTCTGGGGACCTAGTCATAGGGTTTTGGGAGCATATGGGTTGTATTTCAAGAAATTGGAGCATTCAGGTACCTTGCCTCGTAAAATATACTCTGGTTTCTAAACATGAACAGGAACAGAACCTAGTCAAAATATGGGTTGTATTTCTAGAAATTGGAGCATTCAGGTACCCTACCTCGCAAAATATACTATGGTTTCTAAAAACAACCCAGGCATAACCGCTAAATATCGGGAAGAAAACCCTAACATTAGCACAAACTATGAGGTCTTTTGTGAGAATGGAGAAGTGGGGATGTAATCTAGAAATGGCTGCGTTGAATACCTTTCTTCATGTTCTATGCGAGGCAAGGCTGAGGCCCTGTTAAGGCTTGTCAATTCTAAGATTAAACCCAATAAGATAAGATTTGGTATTCTTATCAATTGCTGGTGTAAAGCAGGTAAGATATATAGGGCGTTGAATGCTTTGTCACCCTTTATATTTGTCCAACAACTTCTGGGTCTCACATTTGTTTCATAAATTATGCAAAATAGGAGGATTTCTCTAATGATTCTAGAGCTTGCTGTACATTATTGATCATTTCTTCATATCTTGTGTTTTCATATCCAACTGTGGTAGAGAGACTCTCCATAATTGCAAGAATAAACAGTAGGATTAATACAAATTAAGACCAAGAGATTAAAATACAAGAATATGTGGAGCAACCAAGAAAATCTTAGGATCAAGTTTTCGAAATATGTGGATGCACATGTCAAGAATTTATATATATTTGGTAATACGAAAGTTAACATTGTGTCAAGTTCGAACCATTTTTATTTTTATTTTTAATTAAGTTATATCTAATTAATATGGTTTTTAATTAATTGATTAAGTTATATTTAATTAATATATAAATTATATATGTAAATTTATTTATATTTTTATAAGCAATATGGAAGTTGAGAAAGCTTTATTATTTTATTTTGTTTATATTTTGTTTATATTTTATTTTTATTATTTTTATAAAAAAATTTAATAATAATATGATTGTACACTCGCATTTTCAATCACTTATTCCACTGGACCTTTCCATTTTAAAGTTTGTAGTACCCTACTCCAGAATCCATGTGTTGTTTTGCAATGCCCATTTTTTCTTAACCTTCATATGTCAATGAATGTTTGTTATCGGCCAAAATGGCACTTCTCCATCCGAGTGTTGACATGAATTATTGCGACACACAAAAGGACAATCAGGATTGAAGTGGCCAAAACACTATAGATGTGCATGACCATTGATACATGATCTCCAGACCAATTTGATATATTTTTATTCTGAGTCTAGGGTTTCACACGTGACTATGTGCATTGTAACTCGCGTGTCACACGGGACTCTGTGCATTGCAACCCGCATGTACCTTGCACACACGAGATACGTTCGAGAAACAAGTGTATCATACGTGCATTGCTTAACAAATACTCGCGTGTACCTTATTTCGACCTTAGAAAATATAAATCATGATTAGATGAGATTAGTTGGGTCTTAATCCATAACTATCCCAACTGTCTCAACCATCCTAACCTTCGAAACCTCTCTATTTCCCAATGTATAAATAGAATCCTTGGGATGGGGCTAATCAATCAATTTTGGAAGAGAAAAGTTATGCTAGCGGTATACCTTCAAAGTATTGGAGCAGAAAAACTTAGAGTCCTTGGTTGCAGAGGAGTCCTTGTGTCAGAAGCTGGGTTGTATTCTCACATATTCACTGTTTGTCAATAAAGAGAATTGTTCTTCCAATATTTGTATTGTGCTTTTCTCATGTATATTGGTTAATGAATAAAGTTATTTATATTATTGATATGTGTTCCATCAAACTCTTATATATATATGTATGATATATTGCTTAAAGAATTGGCTCTTTGCAGGTGAAGAGAAGTAGCCCTAGAAGCTTTGGAGAAGATTGAAGCGAGAGAATATCAAGCTTGGATCAACCATCATAAACCGGGTAAGCCAAACTCTCTTCATGTTCTCCTTTCATTTTCTATAAAAGTTGATTGTCTGCAAGTCTAATAGTAAGTTGGTAACCCCAGACCCTAGGTTAAAAGGTGTATTGTCCTATACAACAGAACTGGTGACTCCATTGGGGAGTCCAACCTGCTGTGGGTTCATCTTGTAGGTTCCCTTTTACAAGTCTTTGTTCTGATTTTGATTCTGAGTGTGGTCCTTTTTATCTTGATTTTGATTTACAGTAGAGTGTGCCCAAAATTCTGTGCTAATCTTTTTTCTTTGAAAAAATTTTAGTAGTACACGTGAGTTGTTGTATAAGACAGTTGTGCATATGACCTTATACATGCGGGTTGCTATATAAGACAATCGTGTGACGTACGCGGGTTTCCTGAATACACATGCGCGTGTGTCCGTTAGCAGTCTAAAAGTTTGATAGGGTTTGCTTGTCCCTGTCTCTTTGGTTTTTTTATTTGTTTAGAAGTATTCTATTTATGGCATCGTTCTGTGAGTCTGAACTCTATGTGTCACACCTTTTGCTTGTTTTTTCAAGCCTTTAATTTTTTATTTGATCTTCTTGCATCTTGTGAAGTGTAGGTGGCCCCCCTATTTGGTCTGTAAGTTCAAGTGCTTGTGTCTAGGTCAGTGATCAGGGCCTTGGATGCTTTATACTTTGTACTGCATGTTGTAGTGTTAGTTTGTCACTTGTTCTTTTGTGAATCTAGTGGACTCTTTGGGTTCAATAGTTTCTTCGAGTCAGGTTTTTTCTAAGTCTTCTTCCTGATTGGTTAAAGTAGGTCATTTTGGGTCCTTTATACCTCATTTCACTTTTTATGTGCTTTGATTATTCGAACTTGCTCAAAACTCGCATTCAATTGCATTATAGTTTTTGAAAATTTTGAAAAAGTGAAGAAAAACATTTTATACTTTTGCATTCAATTGCATTTAGTTGTTTCTTTTTATTATTTTTAAATAAAATTCAAAAATTATAATAATAAAAAAGTCTTAGTTTTCTCGCATTTAGTTTTAAGTTCATTAGCTTCTATTTGGCAAAAAGAAAAGAAATTTGGTTTTAGTTAAAATTTACTTTGAAATTTGCTTTATACATCATTTTGCTTTTTCTTATCGAGTCTATAACACCACATTGTTTCAAGCCATTTACCTCTGACTAAAAACAACCTTCTAAAATGAACGATATAATTTAAAAAATTATTAGTAAGTTTTATCTTATAGGCTCCTACACCAACTAGCTTAAGCTAGACTTGTGGAATAGGGAGTTTCAACTCTCCAAAAGTGTTTAGATTCAGACGTAGTTGGCCAATCAATAGGTAAATCCTCTTCTATGTTTATTGTATCCGGGAAGCTCCTCTCAAACGGGAGTTAAGAATGAGGCCGTGTGGAGGCTTGGACTGAGGAGATAACCCTCTAATTCCTTGTCAAAGCGTAGACCAAGGTTTTTGCACATCTGGGGACTTCTGTCAATACCACCCTTTAGGCCTCGTGCGATGCCAGTGTTGACAGGGTTTTGGGATTTGTTGCATTGCCCTTGCGTACGAACCAGGCTTGCGACTATCCCCCTAGCTATCAGTATAGTTAAGGTAGCCTTTAGTCTATTTGACATCTAGGGTTCATACATAGGTACACTAGAAGGCTATTTTTGGTTGACCTTGGACAGGCTTGGAAGGTAACCCCAGTAGAAGATGTGGGAGGGCGGTGGGTGATTCCTTTGCTTCTACCTAAGAAAATCTATAGGCATGCCAAGTAACTGTCTCTCAGCTTTATTTTGGAATGCATATCTTATGCCCTTTGTTTCTATGTTGGCTTTAGGAAATTTTGTAGTGATTGTTGTGCGGTCTGTTTGTGTTTAGTTTTCCCGAGGGTGTGTGAAGAGTCAATTTTCAATTGTGGAGGACCAATCTCTTAGAAGATCAAGAAGGTTGTGAAACCTTCCTCCAGCTGATACAGTGGAGCCTCCACCGCCCCCTCAAAGGTGGATATTAGATACAGGCGGTTCTTTTGAACTGGTAGGAATCAGTGAAGTTCTAGGTGAACTGGAACTTAGGACAAACCAGGTTGAAACAACTGTATTAGAGATAGAATACTTGCAGGCTGACGAGTTTACAAGAAACTTTAATTCACCTCTTACTAACTTAAACAATCATGTGATCATCCAAGTTTGTCTATTTGATTCACCCATGATTGGTGTTCCCATGAGTAGACTTATGTCTAGCTCAAGAGAAGGTCCATCTACCTCCGCCTCAGCCATTCTGGCTGAAGGAGTGACGCTTCCCCTTTTTGGTACTCCTAGAACAAATACACCTACTACTCCTTTAGCTCCAGCTATTTCGGTGGTTCAACTACCGAATTCCACAAATTTAGTAGGCTCTTCTGGTGGGGTGGTCACTGGGATTCCCAATGCATCTTTTGCTTCACCCTATTTTGCACACACTACTCAAAGTGGTCTTGTTGGATCCTCTTCATTTGTCCATGGTTTCTCATGGAATGGGGGACACATTCTTCCATCCACTCCTTATGTAGGTCCTACACCTACATATGTGGGGATGTGTTTTGGAAATACTAACTCTTATGCTCAAGGTTTCCAAACATCGGTTTCGGCTCCATTCACGAGCTCTCCCTTTTCACTTTTTAGCGGAGGAATACCTGCTCCTGTTTTCCATACTTCAGTCTTAACTGGAGTGGCTCAAACCACATATACTACACCACACACAAACAATCCACTGGATTATGGGTGGAATCCTTTTCAAAGTAGTCCAACTACTTCACAATCGGTAGCTGGGGGCAACCCGGCCTTTACATTTGGGAACCAGAGGGTAATTCCTTCGACTTCCCAAGCTTGTACTTTTCAAGCTCTGGTTAGGCCCAAACTTTCATTCCTGGAAACTTTAAACTTGCCAGATTTGTCTAAGTTAATGAATGACCCAGTGAAGCATGATGCCACTTGGCCACCTGTCCCTACTAAGCTACCTTCGAACATCCCTAAATTCGAAGGCAAAGTTGGTGAAGACCTAGGGGCTCATATCACCACCTTTCACTTGCGGTGCTCTTCCAACTTGCTGAATGATGACATCATTCAGTTGAATTTGTTCCAAAGAACTCCGACTAGTGCTGCAGCAAAGTGGTACGTCGAGTTACCCTCTGTTGCGTTTGACAGTTTTTGGGACTTAGCCAATGTGTTCCTTAACCACTTCCAACTTCATGTCTAGTATGATACCAGTACCGATTTATTGTCCAGCTTTCGGCAGGATAAGGCCACTCACATTTCAGATCACATCCAAGAGTGGTGAAGGTGGAAGAGGCTCATTAAGGCTACTATCCCTCCCGAGTTTTTGTTAGAATGGTTCCTTAAGTCCTTATTGTCATATATATAAGGATGTATCCACTTCAAGAGTAACTAATGAGGAATAGGCTATCCTCAGGGCCCAGCGGCTAGATTTGATATACTCTCAATCTAGGATATTATATGAAATCATCCCTAATGCACCGCGACCAACACATAGTGTCAAGAAACCTAAGCTTGGACCCCATGCTAATGGTGTGGTTGGTTCAATTAAATCTCCCACTATAGATTCTTTGGAAAAATAACTGCATGAATTTTCTATTAAACAATCTACAGTGGAGGCAACAAAGGCTTCCCCCTCACCCAAAAATGCAAATGTTTTTGTTCAATCCTCCCAAAAGGGCAATCAGGAACCCGGTGGGAAAAAGAAAAAGGGGAAGAAAGGTAAGGGAAACAAAAACAAGCCAAAACCCATGAATAATGTTGATGGGGGGAGGAAGAGAAGAAGAAGGTGAAATTTCCCTTTAAGTTGTGCCAGGAAGATCACCTAAGCCATCAATTCCCTCTTATAGATCAAGCTCAAAAGATGCTCAAAATTCAACAACCAGCTATCCTAAAGGATTCATTTCCCCAAAGACAGAATGTAGCTTCAGTTTCTAATGTAGCTGGGGGCACTTCTAATGCCCCTGAACAAAACTATCTCAACATGGTTCGATCCTAGACCTTGCTCCAGACTAGGAACAAGAACTATGAGATGGAGGCTCTGGAGAAGGGTAATTATATAGGAAAAACTTCTAACCCTCGCACAATCGAAAAACCGACCGAACCTATGCCTAAGATACCGAAAGGTGTCTTTAAGAAAGCATTGCATAATCCCAATGCGAGGGCTGCAGCCAATTAATCTGTAGTTGAAGATTCATCCCAAACCCCTTATGTGATGTCAGCTTTAGAGGTGCTACAAAGTTGTCCCGCTCAGCGAGATCCACTCTTAGCAACCTTAGGTAGTATGGATTCATCGAGCCTTATGGTGAATTTTAATTTGTATGATGTCAAAATTCGCCTGTCGTATCATGTGGCTATGTCAATGGATGTCATCCATGGTGCAAAAACCATTGGAATATCATTTGTTGACAAGGGTGATTCCACATGTGTCGTCTTGTTGGAAGGCTCTTGGATCTCCAAAACTAGTTCCATCGAACACCCTACTTACTTCTTTCGAAGGAAGGTCATTTCGTCCACATGGTATCCTACCATCTTTTAGATTAAGCTGGCAGGGAAGGAAGTTTCTATTGAAGTATAGGTGATTGATTCCCCATTGGATTATAATTTACTTCTAGGGAGAAATTCGACTTATGCCATGTGTGCAATTACCTAGACCATTCTTCTAGTAGTAGTGTTTCCACACGAAGGAAAGTTGGTTACTGTTGTCCAACTTAGTTTCACTTGGAAGGGCCGTATGGAAACTAATGAGTCCATCGTGCTATTGGTTGATTAGGTCAACCCTGTGTCAGATAGCTTATCGGTTGGAATGTATTCATCGTTAATGGGCACATTTGATATCCCAACCCTGATAAACTACGTAGGTTCTACTAGTGTAGGCAAGTCTGTTGCAACAGTTGTCGATAGAATGGATCCTTGGGTGCTTCCATCCCTTCACGAACCTGAAGTTCCCTTATCGGTAGTTGAAGTATTCTATCAAGCTATCACTAACACCACTGTTGATCCCATTCTGGTTCCTCCTACAGTCTCAAAGGAGCCAGAAGAAGCCTATCTGCCTATTTGGGTAGAGAACTCTTTGTATACTGATGATTACTTAGACATTGATTTGCCTTCAGACAAAGCCATTTTGGAATCTTTGTGTGGGAGAGATAAGATCTGCAAAGATCTTCACCATAGATCCTATTTTCTTCCACGGTTAAGCAGAATTGAAAATTAAGAGTTCCATATGAGACTGGCAGGTGATGTTTATATACCAATCAATCCCTTACCAAGGGAAGGAATATTTGTCGAGGGGAATATGGAAAACATTTCCATTACCATCCCTATCAACATCTTAGTGAACCCCAACATTGTGGAAAATGTATATATTGGGGAAAACTGCTCTCCGGAGGAGGTTGCTATCTATACGGCCTTATTTAAGGAATTTCGTGACATGTTTGCTTGGTCATATGAGGATATTCCAGTCATAGATCCATTGACAGTCAAACATGAAATACGAACCTATCCTGATGCCAAACTAGTTTGACAAAAACTTAGACCTGTCAATCAATGTAAAGCAACAGTCGTTAAGGCTGAAGTGGAAAAGATGTTGAAAGCTGGTTTTATTTACCCGATCGCTTTGACTGAATGGGTATCCAATCTTGTTCCTGTTGATAAAATGCAAGGGACGATATGTGTATGTACTGAATTTTGTGATTTAAACAAATCTTGTCCTAAGGATAACTACCCCACACCATTCATAGATCAAATCATTGATGCTTGTGCGGGGAGTGAGGTTTTTTCGTTTATGGATGGTTTTTCTGGGTATAATCAGATTCAAATCAAGCCGGAAGACCAACATTAAACGGATTTCATTTGTCCTTGGGGTACATTTGCGTACAAAAAATTCCTTTTGGATTGAAAAATGCAGGGGCTACCTTTCAGCGGGCAATGAATTTTTCCTTCCATGACATCAAGTCTATTGTCGAACCCTACCTTGATCTGCCTACACATTCTCGCAAGAGGATCGATCATCCAGATCACTTACGCTTAATTTTTGAACAATGCAGGCATTACAAAATATGCTTGAATCCCCACAAGTGTGTTTTCTGTGTTGATTCAGGTAGGTTGCTCGGGTTCATAGTTTCTAACAAAGGTATTCAGATGGATCCTTTGAAAGTTGAGGCCATTGTAAATCTGCCTCCTCCTCGTTCCATCAGGCAACTTCAGAGCCTACAAGGAAAGTATAACTTTATTCGACGTTTTATCGTGAATTATTCCAATATCACCAAAGGTTTCATGCGCATGTTGAAACAGGACACCCCATTTCTATGGGATGAAACTGCACAACTTGTGTTCGAGGCATTAAAGAAATCCTTGTTGTCGGCCCTTTGGTTGTGTTGGCCAAATTACTCTCATGATTTTATATTGTATTTGGCCACATCTGAGTCGACCATTGGGGTAGTGCTAGTTTAGGAAGATGATAAGCTCCAAGAGCATGTCGTCTATTACCTTAGTTGTGCTTTAGTTGGCCCCGAACTTTGGTACTCCCACATTGAAAAGTTGGCTTTAGCAGGTATGTATGTTGTTCAGAGGCTACGTCACTACATCTTACTAAGAACTATGACAGTAGTGGTAGATGTCAATCATTTCCAGTATGTTTTGTCCTGACACATAGTTGGAGGCAAATTCAACAAATGGATAGTCATTCTCTAGGAGTTTGACTTGTATTTTCAATCTTCCAAATCGAAGAAATCCTTAGTTTTTACAAAGCTTATTATAGAATTTTTGGTAGAAGAAGATGTAGCAATTGAAGAAGATGCATTCCCATATGAGCACATTTTCTTGATTTCCACCTCTGACCCTTGGTATGGAGATATACTTGTCTACGTCCAGACTTTGAAGTGTCCTACAACCTTTTCATGGGAAGAACGATGCAAACTACGCGTACATGCAAAAAACTATATCATCATCAAGGATACTTTATATCGTAGAGGGGTAGACTCTGTTTTGCGTTGCTGACCCACGAAGAGGCCGAGAATGTCCCAAATGATGCCCATAGTGGAGCATGTGGGGGTCATTTATCTGGGTTAGCAATGACCCAGAATATTTTGTGTATCGGTTATTTCTGGCCTACCATCTTTAAAGATTGTGTGGAAGTCATGAAGCGTCATCATCCTTGTCAGCTTTACACCAAAAAGATGAGGTCACATCCTGCTCCACTGTTTCCCGTCGTCCCAGTGGACCCCTTCACCAAGTGGGGGATAGATTACATGATGTGCAATCCAGTCTTGGCTGGAGGACACAAATACATCATTGTCATTCTGGATTACTTTACAAAATGGGCAGAGGCAATGCCCACCTTCAAGGTTGACAGTGAAATTATATCTCTTTTCATTTTCAACCAGATTATTGCACGCTTCGGTATTCCTAAAGAGATTGTCACTGACCATGGCAATCATTTCCAAAACATGATGACCAAATTGGCTACTATGCTAGGGTTTGAACAATAACATTCGTCTTCTTTCTACCCTCAAGCGAATGGTCAAGTCGAGGCAGTCAATTAGACCTTGAAGACTATTCTCAAGCATAATATCAACGCATCCTGGTTAAATTGGAACATCGTGTTGTATTCTGCACTTTGGGCTTATCAAACCAATGTGAAAACTTCCACAGGGTTCTCACTTTTCCAACTCGTTCACGGGGTGGAAGCGCTAACCCCGGTTGAATGCGAAATCCCATCGTTAAAAATTCTCATTCAAGTGTTACCTAATACGACTAAACTAGAAGAATGTTTGCTACATTTAGAACATCTAGATGAACAACTTAGAGATGCATTGACAACAAACGAGACTCATAAAAATAGGGTTAAAAATCAATATGATAAATCGGTCAAACCTAGGTTTTTTTCTGAAGGGGAACTTGTCTTGCTCTGGGATCAAGACAAAGAACCCCTAGTGGTAGGAAACTTTAGGTCTATGTGGTTAGGACCCTATGTCGTGTCAAAAGTTTTGAAGAAATGGGCATATGAATTAACTAATTTCAAAGGGAATAAGCTGTTGGAGTCTAGAAATGGGCTCTACCTGAAGAAGTACTATGCTTAGGCTTAGCACTTTTTATTGTATTTTTATTGTATGTAACTTTATGTACAATATTTATCCAGTTTGTGTTCTTATATCATATGTTGGTTGTTACAGATTTCTTCCGAGTGGTTCATAGGTTTTGCATATGGCACTAGTCGTAACCCTTGTAACCTAGCTTTAGCTGCATGGGTTATTTACTCACCCTCAGGACGGCTAGTTGCCTCTGGAGGTGCTTGCCTAGGTCTTGCCACCAATAATGTAGCCGAATACAAGGTCGTCATTGAGATTTTATGGGATTCCTTGTCACGTGGCATCACCTAGTTGAAAGTTAAACTTGACTCTCAACTAGTGGTTTCCCAGCTCAATCGAGCTTATGAGGTGCAAAACCCTGTTTTGTTACGTTAGTTTTTGCAAGTTAGGTTATTGGAAATAAATTTTGATTTTATTATATTTAATCATATTCCAAGAAATAAAAATTCATTAACCAATGCATATGCGAACTATATCTTAGATTGGCACTTAACATACATTTCATAAAAATACACAACAGATACATTGTGAATACATGTAAATAAACCGGCAATATATATGTGTGTGTGTTTGTGTGTGTGTGTGTGTGTGTGTGTGAATATATGTCCATAAGATAGGTATATTTTTTATCCTCGGATCCAATCATACATGTGTACATATACAAAAATATACAAAATTTGTATCGCAATCCATAAAATGCCCCTAGACCTAATCTTGACCACCCTGGTCACCCTCACGACCGTGGTCACCCTGGTCACCTTAATCATTGCCCTCCTTAGCTTCTTCAGCCGCAGTAGCCTCTGCGGCCTCTATGTAAACAAATACAGCCCTGGCTACCCTTCTAATAAGGTGTATCTAGGTGGGTGGAATCCCGACAACAAGTTCCTACATAATGGCAGGGATCTGCTCAATGTGTATGGTTGGGACTCTGTGGGTATGCCTGGATAGATTCCCCTCAAGTACCTTGATCAAACCCTGATCTTACCCTGCCACTGGTCGTGCATACATCCTAGGATTCCCATCAGGGTGGACAAGTCCAATATCTGCATTTTAAACATTAAATGCATTAAAAATCTCTTATACATATGTATATATCTTTATGATAAAAATTCATAAAAATTTAAAAACTTGAAGAACCAAAATACCTAACGCTCCCCATACTCCTCCAAGAGGGAGGACAAGGTCATTGTCACCTCGAAATTCCAAACAAGCATATGGAAACTGCTCTAGTGCTGGCATCTGCCACCCCCACCATAAGTAGAAATCATCGTCATATATGCTCTGAACCGATGCGCCGCTGCCCTGGTGAAGGAAAATCTCTCCCCACCCAGTCAGCCTAGGATGATGAGGAGAGAAGGCTGGAAGTGGTACTCTCACAAATAAGAAGGCCACCAATACACTATAATACCCAAAAAAATTCCGTCAGCCTCTCTTGTAGTCAGATATTTGTTCCTTCATTATCAGGATTACTCCCAAGCACCAGTCAAACACAGTTCCCTGTAGGCACTCCACAACAATTCTCATCTAGTTCCGAGTAGCAAGATGGAGCGATGATGATCCTACAACCCTCACTATAGTACTTACCATCACTTGCAACGAGAAGTTACTAATATGTACAATAGGGATGCATGATCCCTTTTTCTGACTATTGGGCGTGTAGTAAGTGTTGATGTAATCCTGAACACTCATGGGGTCACCGCCCTTGCCAGTGCCCTTGAGGTTGATAGTTGTCCCCTATCTAGACAAGCATGTAATGAAGTATATGTCTTCCAGTGCCACTTCTAAAATTTCACCCTGAAGGTCAAAGGCCCCAAGGTCATGGTCCCAGTAGCCAATCAAAAACTCTAGCAAACGGACATTGGCTCATATAGGTGAAGTACAAAAGAACTTTAGTAACCCACTTTTCCACAACGTTTGCACAATGGGGGAATTTTGGAGTGCATATCAGTCCATATCTTCATGTTCCTGCTCTCGCTCCCTCCACTCCAACACCATGTTTTAACCTGCCCATAAAACCATTATCAAACATTAAAATTCATCAAAAAAAGTTGATTTTGGCCTTAACTGTCTTTTTCCTATGTCGTGCAGTACATGCGATTGTCTTTTAGACAGGTCGGTATGATACGTGGGTTTCCTTTGGTCAAATTGCATATAAAACGCGTGTATGCGACTGTGTAAGTCACCTACCCACGTGTACTGGGAGACCCCCCTAAGACAGGCTTAAAACATCCAAATTTGCACAAAATTGAAACTGTAAATAGTTGAAATGGAAAAGAATGAAGAGCTAGCTTACTTGGCACTTGCGGTATCGAAAATTGTCCACTGGTATGTCCACACCGATCGATTGAAGTCATATTGGGTAGAAATATGAAAGGGTTCAAGGTCACTCAAAGTGGTTATTCACTCATATAGGTTAAGATTTTGGTCATTCATATGCATTTTTGCATCTATACCTAATCCGTTTTAACCCTAGAATCACTACTTTGACCATGGAATATTGGTGAACTCCTTTGCTTCAGTTGTCAGTTTCACTTATTAATTGACAATCTGTTGAGTCCTTTCCATGTTCAACTTCAGCACACTTATTCACCTGGCTAGGATTGTACTGGTTCCTTTGGATTCCGATGAAGACCTTAGGTTCACTTCTATAACCTAAGTTACACAAGATTATGTTCTGATCAGTTACACAACTTCCAGATTTTGAAGACTCATCATTGTATATTGTGTCTTTGATCCACCTTTGTTATATACGTGGTCTCGTACCCGTATCATATGATGTAATCAAATATTGTAAAGAAGCTAGTGTTCCAGTATATTGAACATGGCATCCTCAGATATGATTTTGTATATGACATTGGTATGTATTTGTTTCAGGTACTTCCTCTGCTGCTTTGGATTTATGAGTTCTCTAAGATAAAGATTGTAATGTATTTCGGCCATCGCTTCCCTCTGATATCATCCATTAGGGGCATATGTTATCATCCAAAATGGCACTTCTCCATCCGAGTGTTGACATGCATTATGTCTACACAAAAAAGGACAATTAGGATTGAAGTGGCAAAAACACTATAGATGTGCATGACCATTGATACATGATCTCTAGACCAGCTTGATATATTTTTATTCTGATTCTAGGGTTGCACACGCGACTATGTGCATTGCAACCCACATGTACCTTGCACACGTGAGTTACCTTCGAGCAACAAGTGTGTCATACGCTCCTTGCTTAACAAATACTCACATGTACCTTATTTCGACCCTAAAAATATAAATTGTGATTACATGATATTAGTTGGGTCTTAATCCATAACTATCCCAACTATCTCAACCATCCTAACCTTCGAAAACTCTTTATTTCCCAATGTATAATTAAAGGCATTGGGATGGGGCTAATCAATCAATTTTGGAAGAGAAAATCTATGTTGGTGGTATACCTTCAGATTCTTGGAGCAGCAGAACTCAAAGTCCTTGTGTCAGAAGCTGAGTTGTATTCTCACCTATTCAATGTTTGTCAATAAAGAGAATTATTCTTCCAATATTTGTATTGTGCTTTTCTCATGTATATTGGTTAGTGAATAATGTTATTTATATTATTGATATGTGTTTCATCTAACCTCTGATATATATATGTATGAGATATTTCTTGAAGAATTGGCTCTTTGCAGGTGAAGAGAAGCAGCCCTAGAAGCTTTGGAGAATATTGAAATCAGAGAAGATCAAGCTTGGATCAACTGTCATAAACTGGGTAAGCCAAACTCTCTTCCTATTCTCCTTTCATTTTCTGTAAAATTTGATTGTCTACAAGTCTAATAGTAAGTTGGTAACCCCAGACCCTAGGTTACAAGGGTGTATTGTCCTGTACAACAATGTTGGCTCGCTTCAACTAACCCAAGTTCAACCTTCCAAACCGACCAACAAAATCCAATGTACTTACCCGACACTGCTTACCCCCGTCAACAACACCTGCAACACAAGTGAAGTCTCACCTGATATACCTATAGGAGATGTAGGAACCATGTTTCCATAGTGGTAAACATGATATTCTCATACTAACAACTGATAGGCAAACCAACAAAGTCGATTATGAACTTTCATATAAAACCATCGACATGCAACTAAGACAACAACATACTACAACCCATTGAAGCATTTCTCATTTGTCATTGAAGCATTTATATGTATATGGGTAATATGAAAGTTAACGTTGGGTCTCTTCGAACCATAGTTTTTACTAATTTTTTTAACTAATTAAAAGTTATATTTAATGAATATATAATATATGTAAATTCATTTATTTATATGTTTTTTAATTAATTAATTAAATTATATTTAATTAATATATAAATTAATTAATTAATTAAGTTATATTTAATTAATATATAAATTATATATGTAAATTTATTTATATTTTTATAGGCAATATGGAAGTTGATGAAGCTTTATTATTTTATTTTGTTTATATATATATATATATATATAAATGTGTGATGGTCTTTATTCGAAATATTCAAATTGACAAGGTTGTGTACTCACATATAAAGCATGGATGTGTGACTATTTTAATCAGTTGATAAGTGACTAAATATATTTGGATAATACATAAGCTAAGAAGATTGTGTAGAGTATGGTTCTGTCATTATTTTTATTTTATTTGTATATAATAATTTTCCTCTTATTTAATCAATTTAAATTTAATTTGGAACTTTTAAGTTTTTTTATTTTTTATAATATTTTTTTAAGTCATTAAGTTATATCTAATTAAAAATTAGAGGGTTATTTTTTATTGCTCACATCCACAAACTTTTCAATTCTATTAAGCAAGGTTTTCCTAATCCTTGGACTCAAGGCTTCACTGATAAAAATAACACATCTAATTATCAGACCATTATGATTATCCCTCTCTTAGTCAAATTTTACGTTTTCATTTAAAAAATCAATGCGTGGCTAGAAAGTGAAGGTAAGCATGCTTTAGAAGACATCACTCTACCATGGATCACCTTGTTATGCTTAGGATCATTGCATAGGAATAGATGCTAATAGTAAATCTAATTTTAGTTGATAGGATGCAAGAGCATTGGGGCCTAAGACAAATCGTCGCATATAGAAGATGGGAGCGCATAGAGGACATTTTGTGACCTTAAGTGCTATGGACAAATGGTGGATAGGAGGATCAATGACAATTATGAGGATCTAACCAGGGGAAGTCGACAAAAAGTGACATAACGATGGGAGAATCAATGAAGGGTTGAAGATGATACCAACCAGATTGAGAAAGGAAGTTGCGAGTCAAGCCACCGCCAACTTGTTTGTGATGAATGATTGTTCAACTAGGATCCCGAGGAGAAACATCGTTGGGTTGGTTGTAGCAGTTGTAACATAGTTATGTCGGTTGTTACAAAAGTATAGGTGGCAAAACCCATTGAGAGGAGCCACATGAATTATTTAATGAAGTATGGCGGTGTCTAGGAGTATGTGAAACTTCTAGAAGCAGAGGTGAAGGACAAAGAACTAGAGATTGACTCTAAATACCAATTGATGTTTAGAAAACATGGCTTTTGGGTTTTGGGGGCCTAAACACTTTTAGGACTTTTAGCTTCTGAACTATCGAGGTGGATATTTTGACATTCATTCAAAGAGTCAAGAGTGTAAAAGGGTTGGCGTTCATTCCGATTGATCCAAGCTTAGACTTGGGTTGTAATTTCCTTTGTAAATAGATTGTTTCATTTAATTGAAAGCCATAATCCTTGGCAAAATTGTATGTGTTGTGTGATTACTTGTGCTTTCATTTTGTAAGGTGATCTCCAACTGACCCACCCAGGTGCGTCAACGTCAGTTGGTATCATAACAATAGTTTTCCTCCATGGAGGGTCCAATTGCGATTAGACGTGGAAAGTGATTCCAGCTACGAATGGGTAGAATTGTTGGGAATGGTGATTTAGTCATCTAAACATGAATAATATCTCACAAAGGTGTCAATTTTCATGGAATATGACCGCGCAAGGCACAAGGGCCACGGTTGACCGTGAAACATTTTAGTAGTGCGTCCAAATGGTGAGGACATTGAAAAAGTTGTTAGCAATGATGACAGAGGCACATCAATGGGGATATGTCTCTGAAACCCTTGAACATAATGAGGAAGAAGTTGATCATGAAGAAAATGTGTTGGAAGATGAAGAAGAAGAGGACTCAAAAGGAAAACTATTGAAAATTTTGTTTGAAATGAGGGGCAAGGCTAAGATAGACGTGCCTACCTACTCTGGAATTTTGAATCCTAAAGGTCTAATAGACTAGATCAGGGATATGGAGAAATTTTCCTCTCTAAAGCTAAAAGGACATGCCTCATTATGGTGGCACAATGCGGAGGTTGACAAAGTAAAGAAAGGAAAATATAAAGTGAAGACTTCGGATAGAATGGTCGCCAATTTGAAGGACAAGTTCCTTCCCATTGACTACATGATTTCTCTGTTCCAAAAGTTGCAAACCCCATGAAAGAAAGAGATGACTATGAAATAATTGATGGAGGAATTCTATCAACTGTCGATTAAGTCGGTACAGATCAACGAAGAGGAGGGGGCAGTCATGAGATATGTGAATGGATTGAATTATACCATTTAGGACTAGTTGATCCTATCAAGGTTTAGGACAACCAGAGAAGCATATTAGTTAGCACTGATGGTAGAGGAGATATTGTCCATAAATTATTCGACGAGTTAAGTAAAGTCAACTGTCGCCACCAAAGGTTGGACTAGTGAGGTGACAAGGGAGGAAGGTCATGGAGAATGATGAGAAGATATCACAACTAGATATAGTGTGCCAGGATACCAATGAGGAGGTGATAACTCCAGAAGTTGAGACAGTAATAATCGTGGAGGAACTTTTGGAATACGAAGCACAGACCAATCCAAAATTGTCTGCTATAAGCATCAAGATCTTGGACACAATGTATATGAGTGCTCATAAAACTTGCATACTACAGGACGACAAGAGGCCAGAAGTTGAGGCATAGATGACAAGGATGGTTGGACTGTGAATGGAAACTATGATAAAGTTGCGTCAGGAGTAGGTTGAAACTTGACATCCTAAAGTACGTTATTGCAATCAACGTGATAGGGTAAGGGGGATTTAATGCAGAGGAAGTCCATTTTTTGGAAAAAATTAAGGGTTTGACATAATTGCTTAATGACCATCATTGATGGAGGAAGTACACAAAGCATGGTCTCGACGAAAGAAATTGGTAAGTTGGGGTTGGAGTGTCAACCACACAAGAATTATTATAGAGAGTCATGGTTGTAGAAGGGTCACCATGTTAAGGTGACACGACAATGCTTTATAATCTTCAATACTAATAGGTTATGTGATAGTGTGCTATGCGATGGAATCCCACACAAAAATAACAATATGCTTTTGCACTCACCTTTTCAATCACTTAATTCACTAGACCCTTTCCCTTATAAGTCTCTAGTACCCCTATTCCAAAATCCACGTGTTGTCTTGCAATGCCCCTTTTTTCTTAACCTTCATATGTGCATGAACTGGGGTCAACTTTTGGTGGGTCAGGTAACCCTTTGGCTCTTTGAGACTTTGTTAGATACTGTATGTGTTTAATTTATATGCGTGATGACAAAACTTGTAATGTGTGTGTGTGGTGTTTCTTGCTAGGTATGAGATTCCCACTTGTCTCTTTTGATTTACAAATGGTTTAATATGCATACTATTGTAGTGTATGGATGTGCATGTATGATGGCCAATAACATATGATTGTTGCAAGGAATTGGATGTTATTCCTTGAGTCACAACATGAACATATGATGATAATGTGATGATGAATCCACATGAAATATTGCTAATGTTTATGCACATGCATGGCATGTGGTACATGTTGGTTAGGCATACATGAACTCCTAGACAAAGTTGGATGCTTGATTAATTGTTTGTTTTCAAAGTAATGTATTTCATGCTCATTTCAAATTAAATCCTTTGATGCATGTCAATTACCACAAAGAAAGAAATGCACCTTGTTAGAGACTTATGGTTTCCACACAAGTTGAACAACATTGGTTTTGACTACTCTTTAGTAGCTCAATTTTCCCAAGCACAATCTATTTTGGAGAGGATTGAGCCAAATCCCAAGCAATGGTCTTACAAATCCTATAATATTTCATTTGTTTCCAAATAACCTTTTATTGAAGTTCTTCGTCCTTTCTCTTATTATATTATATTTTTTTATTCCACCAAGTTACAAGTATGATCTAGGTAGAGTGATTACAATTGACTCTCTAATGAATGCACATACATGTGGAAGAGTATGTCTCTATGCCTATTTGTTGTGCTTCCACACGATCTTTTCCACTAATCCTTATAACAACCACTTTGCTAGAAAAATATAACATGCATGTATGTTGTCTACATAATATTAACATGCCTTGCATGGATATAATAATGATAGATTCAAGTGACGATCCCACACCATTTACTACACATTGTCTTCACATGTATGTTTCCCCTTGCTTTGTTGCTACAACAAGGATGCCATAGTCCTTTATTGCAACGACATTGACATTTCATCGTTTGACATGTGTTAGGGAAAACTTCTCGTGTATTGAAGGTCACATGACCATTGGCTTTTGAATTATTAGAGATCGGAATGCACATTGTAGTAGAGGAGCTCACTTACCTTGCTTCTACTAGAGAATGCGCTACTAAACATTCTTTTTAAACTTTATTGATAAGAGTAAAAAAAATTGTAGAACGTGGCACTAAACATTATTTTTAAACTTTATTGATAAGAGTAAAAAATATTTGTAGAAGGGTGTAGGAATGGAGTGAGACTTTTCCATTCCAATACATTCGCTCGTATGCACACAGCCCTACATCTTCATTAAAATGATCCACAATTTGACATTTTTTATATTTTTTTCTTCATATTTATATTGAATCAAAGATAATAAAAAAAATCATTACAAATGTATTATGATATATCTTCGAGATAGAAATGATCCTCCAAAATAGAGATGATCATATATCATTCTAATATTGCCATATACGTATATACACCTATCCTAAGAGATATTCAATTCCTCTATTGAAATATTGCAGTAGACGGGCTCAAAACACTTCTAAGAGGCCAAAAAAGTTCATCAATAAACATAAAGAAAAATAGAAGTTAATAGATATCAATCCTCCCTTCATGACAGTAGTCTCCATCTATAAATTCTTGGGAGAAAAGATAACATTCAACGATGTTAAGAGATTTCTTAGATAGAGAGTCTGCTTCCATATTAAACTCTTGATGAATATGCATTAGCTTTGGAAATATCTCATTTTAAATAAATAATCATTAAAATTACAATGGCCATTTTCATAACATAATGGTGTGGTAATATGATGACAAAAAATCAATTTAATATATTATTATTTTTATTTTATAGTTTTATATTTTTAAATAATTTTTAATAAACTTCATTTCGTCTTAATAATTAATGTAAATTCATTAGTCAAAGATTATTATATCAATTTTATCAAAATATAAATCATTATAACAACAATATATTTATAATAATTTTTAAATAAAATTTAAAATTAAGATAATCAACATAACGCCTCACTAACTAAATATTAGTAAAATGCAGTGATAGGAACTAGGAACTCTAATTCTATTGTGGTTACTTCCTTTGCATAATAAAACATCCAAATACAAAATAAACCAACATTATTTGGTATATAGGCAAAGGTAAGGGTCTTTATGGTGCTCAGTAGTGAGGATTATGTGGAGCTCAGATACTGATAAACTTGAGTGAATCTCGGGTTTTAAGTTATGGATTGGTGTTGGGTGCAGATCGAACATGAGGGAAAAGCTTCTATCTCTTTGGGGACTGCTTTGGTTCATTAGAAGACTGTAGGTCTCACATATCTGGATTGTGGGGAACTCAAAGACTCTTATTGACTAGGTGAATGATGTTTCTACACTCTTTTCTCTGTCTCTAGACCATTGGATGAGAAGGATCAGATGCATGATAAACGAGTTTACCTACCTCACTTTTAGACATATATAGAGAGAATACAACACTAAAGCTGATTGTCTCAAGTTACTTATTGGTGCTATGGATGGTCGTATTTTTGATGAAGAATACAAAGATGGGTCTCTATTTGCGTCGGGATCCTTGAACTTATTTTGATATTGTATTGTGTATATTTCTTATTAGCATATGTATATAAAAATCTTTTATAGCCTGTCTAGTATGGATTCGAAAAGTCTTTAGAAGGCTATTACTGTTTTGTCGAGAGTGACACTTTTATGTAAGAGTTTGGTAAGGGTGTCTAGTTTCATGCTCGACTCAAGATGTTAGTGTATGTTGTCGTCCCATTTTGAGCTATGGCTGCAACATTACGCTACAGTCTTCTATTTTGATGTAAGAATGTAAACAACTTTAATTCACTGAATAACAAGTTGTATCTTTTTCTGGTGTGAAAATGAGAAGAAGAAAAAAAGCAAGAGCTAACGATGAAGTCTAATGATTTTCTCAACAAAAATCCATATTTGAATCCATGTGAGGTGAGAATGAATAGACATCATCCTTAAAAACCTCATAAAACTTCAAAGGAAAAATGAACTTCACTCATAAATTAATTATTTAAAAAAATAACTTCACTCATACGCTATGGCCATCAAAACAGAAACCTACACAAACAACTTACTCAAAACAGAGAGATCCCACTCTCCTTGGATTGATATTTCCAATTCAATTCAAATTTTAATCACACGTATCTCGTAATCTATTTTGTTCTTATAATTCAGAGCCACCTGATGATCCAATGTGAATAATCACCACAACTATTCCAAACAAATGAGGCCTTCAAACCTTCGCTCCTAAACGTTAAGAAACCTCTATCTATGGAAGCTCAAGGTTTAGGGTTTATTGTTGAAGAGAGTCATCTCACCCGTATTCAAGTTAGAGAGTTAGGTAACCCACGGCGGTATTTACCTAACTGTGGTATTCACCCACAGTAATAGTGTTTTGTATTTCCTATTTAAACTCCTCTCAATAATGAGAAGGCAATCATCTGCTCATACTGTTTCTTGCTCCATTCTTTTATTTTACATGGTATCAGAGCTTACGGCCTGATCCTTCCATTGATGGGGTAAGCCTTTTCACATAGTGGAAAGCACTCTAAGGAGCTCAGAACACAGCAGATCCAATCAGCTTACTCCAGCTATCAATTTCTTGGTCTCTCAGATCTGAATCTAGTGATCTTGATCTGAATAGCTCACGCTGGAGAATCACAATTTTATGTGAAACTAGGATCGTGCTCTTACTACACATTGCGCGGCCTGCATGACTGCTGAGTTTAGAACCTGTGACATGGGAGTTGCAAGCAATTTCTAGGAGGTATCTTTATTTTTTTTTATAAAAAAAAGCTGACCACGATCTGCACAAAATCGACCCAAGCACATTCCAGATCTGAGCAACCTCAATTTTTTTTGGAGAGAATTGGCCACGATCTGCACATAGATATGGCATCATTATGAGAGTTGATCTAGTGTTTGGAAACTCCACGTTGTCTATTTTTTGGGGCTGTCATTGCCCTAACCCAATTGAAGAAGAAATGCAAGAGAACTTGTAGCGTGGCTGATCTAATAATCAACGATTCCAGTGGCCAGCTGATCTTCTTCAAGCAATCTAGACTTGGAGGTTGCATGCTGCTCTTTCTCACGCTTCCATTTGAACATTTTCAATACTATAAAAGACGCCAATTTTCTCTCGAATAGCAGCTGAATAGTTTACCGCTACATTGCAAATCACGTCCATCACTAAGATCGACCATCTCTCAAGCTCCATAGCAATATCAGACTTTTGCATGCACCGCTTCTCTCCCACATTGTGAGAGCGGTGCCACCACTCATGCTTAGAGAACCATAAGCGGTACCATCACTTTTCATAGATCTGAAGAGCACGGTGAACTGCCCTCCCTTGCACCGATTCCAGGCACCGCGCCCCCCCACCGCTCATTGCCCAATCACTTGGAGCGTTGCTGTTACTAAGCAAGCTATTTTTTTTTATTCAAAAAAAAGGGGGAGCACAAGGCTAAGCATAGTTTTTTTTGTTTTTATTTGAAAAGAAAACAAGAGGAAAATATATTTTTTAGTCATATTCGATGGCTAATACAAGCTCTTTGAAGCCGATCTCCAGACCTGTTATGACCAGAGCTAACTATGAATTTCGGTCTATCAAAATGAAGACATTTCTGCAACTCAACAAATGTTGGGATATGGTGGAAATCGAGTTGACAGAACCTGAAGCGGTTGCTTTGGCCGCAATGAATAATGCACAGAAGAATGCTCTCGAGGCTCGCCAAGACCGAGATTTCATAGCCACATCGCTGATCCAAAGCTGCATTGAAGAGTCCATTTTCTGAAGGATCTCAGGTGCTACCAGTTCACATCAGGCTTGGAATCTGCTTGCATCAGCTTACAAGAGAACCGATCACGTCAAAACAGTAAGACTGCAAACCCTACGCCTTCAGTTTGAAAGTTTAAAGATGAAGGAATCATAATCTGTAGATCTATTCATGACTAGGGTTTCAGGTCTTGTGACCCAATTCCAAACCTATGGTGAACCACTAGAACAAAAAATAGTTTTTCAAAATATTATTCGATGTCTCACCAAGAAATTTGCTATGGTAGTGACTGCCATAGAAGAAGCCAAAGATCAGTTTAATTTCACCTTAGAAGAGTTTACTGGATCTCTTCTATCTCATGAAGCGCAATTCACTCAAGAAGAAGAATCATTGAGCAATGCATTCAGCACCTAGGCTTCCCTCAATAGAGGTCAAGGCAGAGGAGGACAAGGTAGAGGAAGAAGAGGCCGATGGTCTCGATCTACAGAAGATAGAACCAATCATGAACAATCAGAGAATTCAAAACACTCTCACCACTCTCAAGGTCATAGGGGAAGAGGCAAGAGATGGACAAATAAGTCCAATGTTCAGTGTAACTACTGCAAGAAGTATGGGAAATATGAACATGAATTCAGAAAGAAACAAGCGGACCAAAACAATAACCAGAACAATAGAAGAGCCAATGTCTCCAAAGAAGAAGAAGGCTCGTCAAAGGTGATGTTTCTGTCTTATCAAGCAATTGAAGAACATTGCAGCTCAGATCTATGACTACTAGATAGCGTTGCAGCAATCACATGACAGGTAACAAGTCATTATTGTCTAGTCTAGATTCCTCTGTTATCATGAATATCAAACTAGGAGATGACTCTCTAGTTCCAGCAAAAGGCAAAGGTATTGTTCCTATACTTAGTAATCAAAATTAAAAAATGTCCATTCATGAGGTGTTTTATGTACATCATTTGACTGTAAATTTGATCAGTATAGGTCAATTACTTTAGATTAAGTATGATGTTAGGTTTCATGATACATACTATGCTATCTATGATAAACCTCCGAGTAAGATACTCATAGCCAAAGTTGAAATGACCAAGAATGGAATCTTTCCTCTTAGAATTAGGAGTGCTAAACTTCCACATCTTGTAGTTCATACAGTTTCTAGTCAAGATCAATCCTTGTTATGGAACTGTAGATTCGGTCATATTCCCTTCAAAAGTCTCCATATCCTACATAAACAATCAATGGTCAAAGGATTACCAATTATTCATAAAAAATCCAGCACCTGTGAGGATTGTATCATTGGTAAACATCATAGGGACAATTTTCCCACTTCCACATCTCGAGCCAAAGAGCAACTTAAGTTAGCTCATACAGACCTCTGTGGACCCATGCAAACCCAATCCATAGGGGGCAATTTTTATTTTCTAACCTTTATTGATGACTTTAGCAGAAAAACATGGATTTATTTTCTCAGGCACAAATCAGAGACCTTCTCCAAGTTTAAAGAGTTCAAGGCTCTCACTGAGAAGCAGTCTGGAAAGTCCATTAAAATGCTCAAGTCAGATGTTGGAGGTGAATATGATTCACATGAATTTTCAGATTTTTGTAAGCAGCATGGCATCCAGAGACAGTTCACCACTTGATACACTCCACAATAGAATGGAGATGCTGAACGGAAGAACCGGACCATCATGAACATGGCCCGTAGCATGCTGTCACACAAGAAGCTGTCAAATGAGTATTGGGCTGAAGCTGTTGGATGCTCAGTCTACTTGCTCAACAGATCACCCACAGTAACTGTCCAAGACAAGATTCCTGAAGAAGCATGGAGTGGCAATAAGACTAGTGTCTCACATCTCAGAATCTTTGGTTCTGTTTCCTTTGCACATATACCTGATGAACTTAGAAGAAAGTTAGACAAGAAAAGTGACCGCTGCATTTTCACTGGTTATAGTGAACAACACAAGGCCTACAAGCTATATAATCCTGTCACCAAGCATCTCATGGTGATTAGAGATGTAAAGTTCATTGAAGACAAATTTTGGAGTGATCCTTCAGACATACAACATGAAGATCACTCATATCAGCTAGATCTACTTATCAGACTTCCAAGATTGGAAGTACAGCAGCAAGATGATGCAGTAGATGGTCCACCATAGAACCAAAAAACCAAAAGCTTGACAGAGTTATATGAACAGACTCCAATTCTTGACGAGCAACTTCAGTTTGCTCTCTTCTCCTGTCAACCCACATCTTTTAATGAAGCAGTGAAGGATGCACAGTGGGTAAAAGCCATGAATGAAGAGATTGATGCAATAACGAAAAATCAGACTTGGGATCTTGTTGACATCCCTGCAGACAAAACCAGTATTGGAGTCAAATGGGTCTATAAGACCAAATTGAATGAAAAAGGAGAACTTGAAAAGCACAAGGCAAGGTTGGTTGCCAAAGGTTATGCACAGAAGTATGGTATAGATTATAATGAAACCTTTGCTCCTGTAGCAAGGATGGATATCATCAAAGCTGTACTTGCCATTGGAGCACAAAATTAATGGCCTATGTATCAAATGGATGTGAAATCTGCCTTTCTTAATGGCATTCTTGAAGAAGAAGTTTATGTAGACCAGCCACTGGGTAATACTATCAAAGGTCATGAAGACAAAGTGTATAAGTTGAAAAACGCCCTGTATGGTCTAAAACAAGCTCCACGAGTTTGGTACAGTAGGATTGACTCCTACTTCATCAACAATGGTTTCAACAAAAGCAAGAATGAGCCCACCCTGTATGTGAAAACCGAGCAAGGTAAAATACTGATGGTATGTCTTTATGTTGATGACATGATTTACACTAGTAATTTGATGCTTGAAGATTTCAAGACAGTCATGAAAAAGGAATTTGAAATGACTGATCTAGGACTGATGAATTACTTCCTTGGCCTGGAAGTTACTCAAAGTGATAAAGGTATTTTTATCTGCCAGCATAAGTATGCTACTGATATTTTGCAGAGATTCAGAATGGATAAATGTAAACCAGCAGAAACCCTTATAGCTCTTGGCACCAAGTTAACCAAGAATGGTGATGAACCAGCAGTAAACAATACACTCTATAAACAAATGGTAGGAAGTTTAATGTATTTGGCTGCAACTAGACCATATTTGATGTATGTTGTCAGTCTTGTATCTAGATTTATGGAGTCTCCCAAAGACTCTCACTGGAATGTTGGAAAAAGAATATTGAGATATGTTGTAGGCACACTTGGATATGGCCTCTGGTACACTCATACACCAGAAAATACTCTTACAGGGTACACTGACAGTTATTTCTCAAGTAGTCTTGATGATAGGAAAATTACATCTGGTTATGCTTTCCATTTGGGTACAAATCTGATCTCTTGGGCATCTCAGAAAAAGCCCATTGTGAGCATGTCTTCTACAGAAGCAGAATATGTAGCAGCCACCACAGCAGCTTGCCATGCAGCATGGCTAAGAAGACTGTTGAAAGATATGGGACACACTTCAAAATATCCCACTTCTATTTTCTGTGATAATAACTCTACAATACAATTGTCTAAACATAATGTATTTCATAGAAAAAGTAAACACATTGACACTCGCTATCACTTCATTCATGAGTTAGTCAATGAAAAACAAATTTCTTTACTGTTTTGTGGCACTAAGGAGCAGTTAGCTGACATGTTCACCAAACCATTGGGAACATCTACATTTGTATATCAGACAGAGCACTTAGGCATAGACAGTGCTGATAATCTACTACCAGTTGAGATTAAGGGGGTGTGTTGAAGAGAGTAATCTCACTCGTAGTTAAGTAGAGAGTTACGTAACCCATGGCGGTATTTACCTAACTGTGGTATTCACCCACAGTAATAGTGTTTTGTATTTCCTATTTAAACTCCTTTGAATAATGAGAAGGCAATCACCTGCCCGTACTGTTTCTTGCTCCATTCTTTTCTTTTACATTTATCACCCTGCAAAACCATAGTCAAAATTTGATTGAAAACTACAAATTTAATGCAATGCCAAAGCATGGAAAAGTTTTGAGCTCCATATCAAGAGATTTAAATGCGAAGTTTGCATTTTCACTGACGCTTTGATACATTTGATTACTAAATTTAGAGATTGATTGTGATATTTTATTTGTTTTGTGATAGGTTTGCAATTTCAGTTTCACAAGATTGATTACTAAATTTATAGATTGATGATAGGATTGCATTTTCAGTTTCACAAGATTGATTACTAAATTTATAGATTGATGATAGGTTTGTTGTTTCAATTTCACAAGATTGATAGATTTGATTACTAAATTAAAGGCGTAAAAAGAAAAAGAAAAACACACATCAAAAACATGTTAGAAACTATTTAAAGACACATAAGATTTAAAAAATCGTGATATTTATATGAAAGAAGGAGCTGAAGTTCCAGAGAAATGAGAATAATGAGCCAAAACTTGCAGATACCTAAGGTACAATGATCACTACAACTCTCAATTGCTTAACATTAAAGGTAAATTAAATCTAAGCAACGACTATTCTCCATGGGTTCTAGAAATAGATTTAGATTGAGATATTCTAGGGAATCATCAGAGGGAAAGAAATGCAAACTAATTTCACTAAATGATTTCAGATACACATTTGGACGTTCATACAAATTAGTTGACTGCTCACATATTTCTGGTTCTGAATGTGGCATTTCACACAGTATTTCTGGTTTGGGAAACGGAATTTCACCAACTATTTTATGACTATGGATAATTGTTGGGTAAAATATACACTATCTAATTCAACACTTAATTGTCAACCCGGGAAGGTAGCTTGTGAGATGCAAACTGCTATTCTAGGAAATCAATGCTTGGCCTAAAAACAACTAACTAATGGAAGAGAAACCACTTTAAGCATACTATGAATCTATTCTATGAATTGGAAATCTATTATATTTGTGCAGAATGAAAGATCTATCTAAGAATTCAATTGCAAATGACTACTAAGGATCTAAGCTATGTAACTTGTAAACTAATTACTTTGAATCAGAAAACTATGCTATTTCTACGCAAGAAAACTAACTACTTTGATCTATGTAATTTAATATGACTAATTAACTACGAATTCACAAGAGCAAAGCAAAAACACTATTCTAAAGACCAAGCGTAAATAAATGAGTTGCAAAACAACAAACTAATCAAAGCAAACCAAAATTGGAGTTTTATAATCAAACCTAAAACTAAGTACAAAATAATAACTAGAAATACATTCAATCTATAAGCAAACCTATAGCATAAAAACAAAGTATTCTTATGTTATCCCTACTGAGAATCAATCTATATTCTAAGATAGCTTGCTCAATTATGCAAGTGCAATGCACCTGATCTATAACTTGAAAAGTAAACCTATATTAAACTAAGCTATGAGAACTTTCAAAATGAAACTTTAAAATATTGAAAACTAATGCATCTAATACAAATGAACTTATTAAACCTGGGTTAGAACTAGTTCCTGGTCTAATCTACCCATCGAAACACAATATCTTGAAGAAAGGAAACTAAGAAGGTTTAAAGCAAATGGAATACCATGCAAATAAGAATGAGGGACTAGTTATAAGCTTGGATGAAAACTTGAAATGAAATACTGACTATTTTTCAGAAACTAGACAAACTAAGTTTTAATAAATTCTATAAGAGCATTGTAAACATGTTTGCATTAATCTAGGTTCTAGATATACAAGCGAATGAAAACATTTCATAAACTAACTACTTATGTCATAAACAAACAGATAAATGTGTTGCTATACTTAAACCAGAACTACTTCTCATTTAAACAGTGAAACATATGCTAAATACAAATAGATTTTATTATCAATCAAACTTGAAATAAGTAATCTCTAGTTAATACCAAACTAAATATAGAGTGCTGGAAATATTAAAGATACATTTGAATCTCAAACTAGTTACAACACATGTTAAAGTATTGGAAAATCAACCTAGACTCTAATTAACTATCTCTGTATAAAACTTAATATTAACAATTCTGGAAATGACTGCAAATTCTGGAAAATTTTGTCCAAGTTCGAATTTAAGGCTGAAAGACAGACTAAAAGGAAGTCTAACGAATAGTGCGAACAGTCGGCTGAATGACAGTCTGGTTGACAGAAATGTTACAACCATGAAAGTACACAAGCTAAATGAATTTAATGCCAGCTGGTTTATGCATATTAACCTATGGTGCAAGCAAAGCAGTGAATAAGTTGTTTAAAGTTGAAATAACAAGAAGCAACTACACTCATTCGTATCTAAGGAAAGAAACCATTTTCTATTCCATAATAAAACAAAGCTGAAACGTAAATGAAACTAATATATAGCTACTGTAAACATTAACAAAGCTATATCTGATTACAAGCTGAACTTGAAATAATGAACTAATTAAATTCTATCTAATTGCAATGGAAAAGAAAACAGGAAAGCTGAAAGAAACTATGCATGACTAGTCATTTAAATTCTGGAAATTGAAATTACATAAAAGAAAAATAGGCTTTATGAATAGAAAACAACACCTACGGGAAAACGTTTTTCATTACATAACATTAAAAACTAAAATCACTTATCTGTACAAAATAAAGAAACAATGAATGATATGAACAAGTGAATCCATTGTTGCTGAGGGGCCCTCCCAGGAACAGTGGTCACAAGCTTCACGGATTTTTCAATCACAAAACCAGAATTGGAACAGGGATAAAGCAGCATTTTATATTATCAAAAATGGATTTTTACAATACAGTTCATCTCCAGACCTCTAGGGTCTAATTTATACATAAACAACCCGGTGGGGAAGGATATAGTCAAATCCACCAATTTCCTGAGTTGTTACAACTAATTTCTAAATTTAGAAAATGACCAACCACGTTTTCTGGAAAAGTTGGTTTCAGAGAACCACAAACTGCTCCAAAATGGCTTTGAATTTTCACAAAATTCCTTCCATAGACCTAAATGGGCCTATTCTGCACAAAACCCATGTACCGGAATTTTCAATTTCATCTTTGTTTGACTACAAATCTATCCTGAAATTCTGCTTTCTGTTAAAAACACATTGTCTGAATGGGCATCCAGATGACCGTCCGAATGACCTGTAATGGAAATTAGTTCACAAATTTGGATTCTGAGCGGAATTTTTGCTAGTTTGTTGGCCACATTGATGGCTGGGTGCTTGAGTTCTATTGGCTAAATCACCATCCATTTATGAGTTTGTTTCTTATATTGATCCATTCTTTGTTAAACGTTCACTCCTTCAATCTTTGTGTGATATACCTTGCATGATATCACCACGTGGTACGTTTTAAAATAAGGCACCTGCATACAATTAAAGCATTCATATATATTAAAACTTAATATGTCAGGGTTTTCCACCATATGGTTCGTGAATGTTAAAAGACTTATATTTATATAAAATGGTAATTTATTTAAGAATTAAGAATCAATTTTTATTCAACATGTTTGTATAAAATTTTGTTTAAAAATATTATTTTATGATTTAACTTTTATTTATAAATAATAATTGCAATAATGCTTTTAGTTATAATTATTCATTTGGATAATGCAAAAGCTTATTATCAACCTTATGATTTTAATTTGTGCATGCATGTATGACAAGTTTTAGTGAGGACAAAAGAGAAAATATAGATCAATTTGCTAACAAAGTAAGTCAAGCCATTTAAACCAATAAGAAACATATTATCAAACCCAATGCAGAACTCGGGACCGGAAGAAGGGTTGAATTTGCACAATATTGTGTTTAATGCATTAAAAAAAGGCATATTAAGCTTCATTTATGTTTAAGTGTTTTAATTGCTGAAATACAATAAAAGATAGCCTTTTCAAGGATAGTTGTATCAAATTACAGTAAATAGGATGGGAAATTAACATAAATAAAATCATTATAAAAGACAATTTTGGAGCCCAACAATAATGGCCATCAAATGCTTCAAACAACAAAGAATCTTGCAGCCAAAAGTAACATCCTTCTTGATCGCACTAAAATTGTCGCCTAAAATAAGAATCTTATTGAAATTGGCAATCATCCAATTTGCACTCAAAATATTGTTAAGGAGAACAGTCAGGCAGTGAGGCAGGAAAAAATAAGGTGGGTGTCTATTGTGCGTCTTCCATATTCATTCACAAGAAGAAATGTTCAGTCAAAGGAACTTATAGCTTTCCACTCCAATGGACACAGTCTTGGATCGTACACCACGATATCGTTCACCCATTTAAATTTTTCTTTTAGTAAAATAGCGAAGGTTGACTGCAGGTGACAAGCTTCCACTTCTCTTGTATGATCTGCACACTCTATATTTCCTACGCCTTAAAGTACCACTTGTAATTTTGAATGCTGTGTCACCCTTTCTATTTGTCCAACATTTTCTGGGTCTCGCATTTGTTTCATAAATTCTACAAAAAATGAGGATTTCTCAAATGATTCCAAAGCTTGTTGTACATTATTGATCATTTCTTCATATCTTGTGTTTTAATGTGCCACAGTGGTAGAGACACTTTCCATAATTGCAAGGATTAACAGTAGGATCAATACAAACCAAGATATAAAAATACAAATCCTTGAATCTATGGAGAAACCAAGAAAATCTTTCGAAATATGTGGATTGGCATGTCAAGCATTTATATATATTTGGGTAATGTGGAAGTTAACGTTGTGTCAGTTCGAACAATAGTTTTTTACTATTTTTTTAACTAATTAAGTTATATCCGATTAATATATAATATATCTAAATTTATTTATTTACATAGTTTTAAATTAATTAGGTTATATTTAATTAATAGATGTAAATTTATTTATATTTATAGAGACAATATAAAAGTTGATGGAAATTTATTATTTTATTTTGTTTATAATTTTTCTTTTTAATTACGGCGAAGGCATGTCACAATGGAGATGTAGTCTCAAAAGATTCTTGGCCACTAAAACTCTAACACATGTCCTGTGGTGATTGGCGAGTTTAGGCGGTTGCACATTTATCTGGGTCGTCACGTTCATCCTCCGTGGCTCCATGCGCATACAATATGTAATTGATCTCTTCATGCTTCCCACGAACCCGAGAAAGCATGGCTTGCTTCACAAGTTACTCAGACGTCAAAGGGTAAAAACACAATGGCTTGAAAATTGGAAGCACTGCAAGTTGTCTAATCCCCTACCTTCAAGGCTGAAATAAATTGGTGAGAAGATTTATGCTGGTTTTTTACCATGGTCGCTGAATATTGCACTGCTCGATTGATCTATTAAATGCAAGATGATCACAGTTTCTTGCAGCGTGCCTCACCTAAATTGTGAAAACATGACATGAGGAATTTGGAATTAGCAACACAAATGGACCTGAAATTGAGGGTTTTCTGTTGAAATTGAAACATCTATCGGATTAATAAACCCAAATATTTTTGGTCTTCATATTCAGTTAGAGTCATCAATGAACCCTGTGGATCTCTAAATATGAAAATGATACCACCTGAAAATTTCATAGTATATAGGACATCTAGATATGAAATGTTTCTCGAACTCGGGCTTATGAAGACAAAGTCAACAGGTACGTTACTCTCAAAGAATGTTGTGATATAACTTCATCCAAAGTGCGTGAGAACAAACATGAGACTGTGCTAGAGGGACTATCAAGCAACTCAAGAGTCTTTGCATGAGATATTTTGGGGTTTGGATTTGGCTTGGATTCAACCATAATGATGTAAAACGAAGTGTATCTTATGATCCGTAGCTTTATTTCAGTGAAATGGTTTTTGTATTTAACAAGTGCTCATGTGTGCCTTCCGAGTCCTAACACCCTGTCTCTTTGTCATGAGGCAAGAGACCTGCACTATCTTGGATATCTGTGGTATAGGCATAGGTCAAGAACACAAATAAAATCCCCACATTGTTAATTATGGTGACAAATGTTTGAGTAGTGCAAGTAGGTAATTTGGCTATCAATTTGAGTCTTGCTTTGACTTATTGAGCATGTAGCAGGAAAAACTGATTGATTATGCTTTTTTTTTTTTGTGTTGCTTTTCCCCAATCAATTTTATTTTATTATTTTATATGTGATTGTTTATGTTTCAAAAAATTTAAACATAAATTTGCTAGAAAATTAATGTGTTTCACATCAAACCAAAGATACATTTATAGAAGCAGACTTTAAACTGGAAAAAAAATCTTTTATTAATTGATATAATAGATTAAGGTGCAACATCAATACTTATATGGTCCCTCTTAGTGTGATGTACCCATACCCCATTATCATGCGGAATTAAAAATTTCATCGAGAACCTTTACTGTTCATCGAAACATAGGGCATGGTCACGAACTACTTCTCAACATTTCCAACACTATCACACTTTCGCCCATCTTCCATTGATCAGTTTGACAATCTGCAAGGAAGGATCTCAGAGGAGATTGAATGGAGGGGAGAAATAGCAATGGAATCTAAGGATCACAAAGGGTTCCGCATCTGAAATGAAATCAACAATGCGAAAATCCCGAGTTGCGAGATCAGAAAGTTATGAAAATTGCACTCTCATATCCCGCATCCCACATCTCGCATCGAAAACAGAACAACAGTGGAGATTAATCCCACAAGAATCAATGGTGTAGAAAACTTGAGTTGCAGGATCGGGAAATATGGAAATCGCAATACCGCAATCCCACATCCCGCATTCCACATTCCTGCATGCAAAATTGACCTTTGTGGAATTTGAAAACTATGAAGCTGCATCCCGCATCCCATATCCCGCATTCCGCAAGTTGCGGAAAGGTGCGTTGCGGAACGAAAACTACAGAAATCCGTAATTCACAAAAAGGACATCTTCGCATCCCGCACCCTGCATTATGCATCCTGCAAGTTGCGGAAAGGGAATTTTGGAGGTCCAAATCTGCCAAAGGGTGTCTTCCACATCTTGCATCCTACCTGCAAAATAAACAATTGCGGAAGAAGGTTTCTACTCGAAAATTCGACCTGCTAATCGAAGTCTTTGAACAAACTTGGCCATCCAGGCCAACATCAATCCGACATTCTAACCCTACAACTTAGTTTAACAATGCATTGAAGGAAACATACATAGATGCTTATAATTACAGTTATTCAAAGGAACAATTCATCAATTCAACACATCCAACATGTTCATCATATTCCATCAAGCAATTACAATGTAATAAATACAATTGCAGAGATTAACATGGACAAGAACACTTATCTTGAGAAGAACTTGTCACGTAACTAGCTATGTCGCTGCAACATTCCACCCAACCATAGGCCAGTGTGCTCATCAATCTCTCAGCAACATTTCCACCCCCGAGCTGGGCATGATTTCCTCAAGGAATAAGGGAACACTAGAAAACTCATACATAGCCAAGGGTGCAATAAAACTCAGCCAAGCCAACACAGTTGGGTTTATCAGGATGCAAGGGAAGACAAACCAACAGATGGATTTCACAAGCCACTCAGCCAAGCCATCTCATAGTTGGGTTTCACAGACTGTTCACAGTTAAGCCAACATTCACCTTAAAGACCAGTCAAGCCAATAGATGGGTTTATCAAACTGTCCAGCCAAATGTTACTCACAAGCTCAAACGCAACAAGGCATAACCAAGCCAACATATGGGTTTATTAGGCTACCAACCAAGCCATCTTTCTAGTTGTGTTTATCAGGATTCTGAGGCAATGGGAAGGAAGAACTACTAATATAGTGAGCTCATCTACAGAGCTAAGAACACCTTCACAAGACCTATCTGTCTTGACTTCCCCACTGCCTACACACCCAACACAAGGAAGTGTTCCCTTCTCTACTCCACAGTCCCTCGGGATACACCTTCCCTTCTAGTGATCTTCAGGATGTGCATAGCAGGTTCATCGACCCCTCTTATATTATTGTGAGGTTCCACACTAGGTTTATCAAGAACATTCTACGTCTCTCCCATTCCTAAGTTTTGTACATTGTTCAGACCCAAACCAGGGTGCAAATCACAACAACCACAGGGAGACTCATACACTCTCATACACTCTGTAGTTCGAGATAATGCTGAAACACAGTAATCACAGTCTCGCCAAGGGAAAACACTTGCAGAATGCGATGGATACACATAGGAAGAACTTGACTACTCTCCCCTCCTTCTACGTGAATGGAGAATAATGATGATGGATGAGCAAAACGTCTCGCAGCTCCCAAAATGTGAATCCAAAATGAAGATGTAATGTGTGAGTCAAACTGGGATATGATTCTGGGTGTTTTCCTTGCCCATGAAATCAAAACATGACATTCAAAAACTAGGTGCTCTGCCTAATTCGAATTTCCCCATACTCTTCCCCTTCCCTGCAATAACTACCTCAACCACATTCTTGCAGAAATAAATGGTTGGGAAGAAAGACAAGAAGAAGGGTAGTTGGTAATTTTAATGGGATTTCCCCATGACACATGGCTTTTCCCAAACTGGTTGAAGGTTAACATTCCCTCCCCTTTGTCCTTAGGAAAATCCATGCCCCCATCTCATTTTTCATTGCATTGACATAGTTGGATGTGGGTTTTTTCATTAATTTTCATATTTACATGATGTTTACAAACATGCTTGACATTAGCACATAAACCATAGGCATCCACCATGATCACCTATATACTAAACATTAATCAATGACAAGGCCTTTGCCTTGAGCTCCTCGTCATGATTCCATATAATATTTACATCATATACATTAATGCAACGGGGTCAAAACCGGGGTGTTACACTTAGACGAAGCCACCTTGTAGGAGCACTCAATTCATAATCATGCTTCAGGAGAAAGGAGGAATTACAGTGCTTCAGGTGCAATAAGGAATTACAGAAGAAGAAGAAAAAAGGCCATTATAATAGTGGATTAGATAGCGAAACATTACAAGTCAACTTTAACAAATCAATATCTTATTTTTCCATTATTATGAATTTTTTTAACAATAATATTTTGTATGTGTGTTTTGGAATAACATGCATGATATTTTTCAATTCAATGTTTTCGACCATAAACTTGGTCCAGTTTCATGTATCTTTCCCTGATGATGGACCAATATTATGGTCTGAAATGTCGGATTGCAAAATAACATGCAAGTTATTTAAAAAATTCAAAATACTTATTGTGTGTTAAACAAGTGCAACTACCTTTCATTCATCACTTTCATTACATGCCCACTATAACAAATCAATGTCTTATTTTTCGGCGAGAGTGGGATACCAGGTATTTATTTATACAGATGATATATATTTTGTGTGTATATCTATCTTCCTCGGCATTTAACGAGTATGTTGATTGGCTTAATTCCAAGAGTATAATATTGGAAGTAGCGGGGATGAAACCATCACAGGTGCTAAGGAAGTCACTATTCAGGAAGTTGCAAACCCTGCGACAGAAAGAGATGACTGTGAAAGAATACATGTAGGAATTCTATTGAGTGTTGATTAGGTAGGGAGAGATAAACGAAGGGGAGGAGGCATTCTCAAGATATGTGAATGGATTGAAGCATTCCATCCGAGACGAGTTGAGCCTGTCAAGGTTCAGGACGACCACAGAAGAATATTAGTTAGCACTAAAGGTAGAGGAGAAACTATCCAAAAATTCTTCGATGAGTAGACAAAAGTCGACTATCGTAATAAAATCTTAGACCAGTGCGGCGAGATGGGAGGAAGTTCATGAAGAATGATGAGAAGCGAGCACAACCAGAGATAGTGTGCTACAATACTGATGAGGAGGTGAGAACTCCAAAATTCAAGGCAATAATAATCGTAGAGGAAATTTTAGAGTACGAAACACAGACCAATCCAAGATCGCCTACTAGAAGTGTCGAGAGCTTGGATATAAGGCATATGAATGCCCAAAAAACTTGCATACCACAGGATGACAAAATGATAAGTTGAGGCGTAGATGACAAGGTTGGTTTGACTGTTAAGGGAAACTCTGATGAAGTTTCTCTAGGAGGAGGTCGAAACCTGACGACCCAAAGAACGTTATTGCAATAACCACAATAGTAGTAGCGGGAGTCAATGCAGAGGAAGTCCATTTTTTGGACAAACTTGAAGATTTGAGACATATGCTTCATGACCATCATCAATGGAGGAAATACATAAAAATATGGTATCGACAAAACTAAGTGGTAAGTTGGGGTTGGAGTGTAAACCATAGACAAATGCCTACAGAGATTCATGGTTGTAGAAGAGTCACCATGTTACGGTGACACAAAAATGATTTATACTTTTCAAAATCAGGGGGTTACGTGACAGTGTGTTATGCGAAGTAATCCCACAAAAAAATAACAATATGTTTTTTCACTCACATTTTCAATAACTTATTCCACCAGGCCCTTTCCATTATAAATTCTCTACTACCCCTATTCCAAAATCCATGTGTTGTCTTGCAATGCCCATTTTTGCTTAACCTTCATATGTGCATGAATCTTGGCTCGCTTTGACTAACCCAGGTTCAACCTTCCAATCTGAACAACAAAACCCAAGGTACCAACCTAACAGGGATTATACCCGTTGACAACACCTGCGACGCAAGTGAATTCTCACCCAAGATACCTATAGGAGATGCAGGAACCAGGTTTCCATAGTGGTAAAGGGGATCTTTCCATGCTAACAACCAACAAGTAGACCAACAAAGCCGATAGATGAACCATCATATAAAACCGTCGACATGCAGCTAAGACAACAACATACCACAACCCATTAAAGCATTTGTCATTTCATTTACTTATGCAGAAAGGAACATATTATCATCAGTCGTGGAAAAACACATGACATCACACAATATTATCATACAACATTCAACACAAGAATCTTAACATGGAAACACATACAAGAAAAAACCACAAAAGCGCTCTTCATTTGGCATGATTTGTGTCTCGAATGCTTTTTCTGTGCACACGGCGTGCATACATCTCTTCATAACCTCCATTACCTTACATCCACACACACAACTCGTGGATCAACAATACATTACATTCAAGACTCTTATTTATCTTTCTCATTATAGTAGACAATATTACAGAATTACCAGAAATATACTTCGACCATCTCTATCTTACATTTCGACCAAAAAATGGTATCATCTGCAAACTGAGCATGGTTAATAGGTTGAACTCCCTTGACATAAGGTATACCGGGAATAATTCCTTCCAAGTTGAGTCTGTTTAGTCTTATGATTTGCAATTCCACCACCATGATATAAAGAAAAGGAGAGAGTGGGAATCCTTGTCGAATATTGTGCTTAGCTTGAAAAAAGTCAGTTGTGCGGCCATTCATGAGAGGGGCTATCATTGGAGCACTAATGCATGATTTAATCCATATTATGAACTTTGTAGAGAAACCATACTTCTCCAGGTTCAAAAGAATGTACTCATGTCGAATTGTATCGAAGGCATTTGCTAGATCCAATTTGATAGCCATACCTACTTCATGCCTTATTTTACTAGAATGTATAGCTTCTTGGACCAAGAGGATATTGTCGTGGATCTAACGACCTGCTATGAACTTGCCTTGATTTTTTTAAATGAGCTTTGAGATGATATTTTTAATCATGTTTGATATTATTTTTGTGAGTACCTTGTAGGAGGAGTTGCATAAAGATATAGGCATGAATCTCCTAATGCTGGAAGGATTTTTTTCCTTGGGTATAAGAGCGAGAAAGGTGGAGTTGGTTGCTCATCCTATTTTATCTCTAGATTGAGACCAATTTAGAATTCCAATTAGATATATTTTGATGATGGACCAACACCTTCTAAAGAAACATATAGAAAAACCATCTGGGCTAGGGACTTTGTCTGGGTGGAGAGACCAAACAGCCTTGCGAACCTCCTCTTTCAATATAGGGAGATCCAAGAATTCATTACTTTTTACTGAAATTAAGGGAGGAATATATGAACTCATTATTTCCATCTCTTCTTGAGTAACCTCTTCCTCTTTAGAATGGTGTTTCTTGAAAAAACCTCTAACTTCTTATTTTATTTTCCCTTGGTCAATTACCTTTTCTCCATTGTCCTTTATTAGTTCAGTTATAATATTATTTATCTGTTACTCCTTATATTGATTAGAATTTTATAATCATGTCCCCACCTTTTAGCCATAGGCTCCTTGAGCGCATCCTCCATTCTTGTTCCTCCTTCCTTGATAAGGTTTGTATTTTTTTGTCAAGTTCTTTTTCCTGGTTCAGGATTTCCTTTGAGATATGCTCCTCTTCCATTTTTTCCTGGAGAATTTCTAGGCTCTTCAATATTTTTTTTTCCTTTCTCGGTTCCTGGTAATTTAAAGAAACCCAAATTTTAAGGGTTGTATTGATATTTATGAGCTGATGTTCCGAGATGAAGCTTGGAGAGCCTTTATGAAGATGTTATAGGCATTATTTATAACATCTAAAATGCCTTCTATCTCCAACCATAAAGGGGTTGAATCTGAAGGGGAGAGGGCCCAAAATCCCAATTTGAAAGAGGAAGAAAGTTATTGGTCTATGATCTGAGACTGCTAAGGCTAAAATTTTAGTTTCAGGGATTACAGTTTTATTGAGAAATGATGAACTTACCATAATTCGATCCAATCTTGCAGCTATGTGTCCCAGTCCTATTCTTTTGTTCTTCCATGTGTATTTTCCTCTTTTTGGTTTTATATCAATCAAACCCCAAGAATTCATAGCATCTTCCAATATTTTGTCGAAAGGGTCCCTATCTTTAGAGCCTCCTCTCCTTTCTTCCGTTGAAATAGTGACATCGAAGTCTCCTGCTATGATGCAAGGGTATTGATTCTTCTCTTCCCTCTAGTTCTCTAGGGAGATCCAAACATATTCTTTACTTCCTTGGATTTGTGGGTCCATAAATGTTCCCAACCCATATTACCTGTTTATTATCAATGTCCTTTGTCTCTACAAAAAACCAATTCTGATTTTTGCAAAACTCATAGATTTCTATAACAGTTTTTGTCCCACGAGGTAAGGAGACCCTTCTACCATCTGTTTTCCTTCCATGCCTTTGCAATTCCAAGAGACGGGTTGCATTATTTCGAAGAAAATCGTTGAATATGTTGATGGACATGTCAAGCATATATAGATAGATAGATAGATAGATAGGTAGATAGATATATTTGGGTAATATGGAAGTTAAGGTTGTGTCAGTTCGAAACATAGTTTTTACTATTTCTTTTAACTAATTAAGCTATATCTTATTAATATATTATAATATATGTAAATTTATTTATTTACATGGGTTTTTAATTAGTTAAATTATATTTAATTTATAGATGTAAATTTATTTATATTTATATAGGTAATATGGAAGTTGATGAAGCTCTTTTAATTTTTTTTTAACTATATATATATATGGTTAGGGTGGACCAATGTAGCTCTATGGTCGCAAAAAAGTCTAAAGGCACGAAGGGGGAATAAGTAGAGTAGCGAAGGAGCGAAGTAACTGACAAAGAACCTAGAGGTTTTTCTCTCTTTTTTAGGCAAATTTCTTCTTCTTCTTTTTTTAACTCGGAGCTTGAGTATTGGAAGAGATCATTTTTTAGCACCACAATGTATGACAACATGGTGGGCTATGAATTGGAACCTAACCATGAAGGGATTTTTTACACATAAGAGTGTTAAGGATGACGAGCATTGACGTCACCCTACCCAAATCAATGATTACAGGATCGAAGGGTGAAGGTATGCATACGTGCAAAAATCTCCCTGTGGGGAATGATGGAACTTCGGTGAATATGAAATCAAAAAATAGAGGTATGAAGCCCAAAATAAATTACCTAGACCTGGTAATCGGCAAGGACATCTCCATATCAAACATTCCAATTTACCTAAAATTTACACTGGTAAGGAGATTATGCGGCAAAATCATAGGGAATTCAGCCTTGAAAGCGTGGATGGAGAGGAATTGTAATCCAGTTCTGGCTTATACCCCTCAATTTCATGTCTTACCAAGAGGGTGTTTCTTATTCAAGTTGGTGAAAGAAGAGGACAACACCCTGATACTGAGATATAGCTAGAATTGAGGCCCTTCAGGCCTGATTCTAAGAAAATGGCATATAGACTTTAATGCCAAGAAGGAACCTCACAACATCCAGCAAGTATGGGCTATCTTCCAAATATTATCGATGGTATTTTCGCAGTAGCATATCTTAGAAGCAATAGGGACCAAAATTGGAAAATTTATCAAGCTTGAAGACGAATGGGTGAATAAGGTTGATAGGAGATGTGTGCGGGTATTAGTAGAATTGGATGTAAGAGAAGGGATGTTTGAAGAGATAATAATCAAAATGCATGGGAGCACCTAGATTCAGAGAGTTGATTACTGGAAGCTGCCATTCATATGTTTCAATTGTCGGCAGGTTGGACATCTCCAAAAAACCTTCCTAGTGAATGTATGCGATCATTTGAAACCAGTTCATAATAAACTTGGGTGAAAAAGAAGCATTGGGTGGAGAGACCTGCTACGAAAAAAAACGAGTTTGAAAATACAATATGTGAAATTGAAGATGGACTCATGAACACGAAGGTGGCAGAATTAAAGAGTGAAATGGACAAAGAAGAGAAGTTCGAGCATCTATTAGCTACGTACATCAATCAGAAAGGTGATGGCATGGCTGGTCCCAGCAAGACATCATCAAAGAAAGGTAATAATATTCCTTTTATTTCCTTACCTGATGTTTCTCTATCAAAAATCGTTGTGGAAAAAAGTCCTAGGGATAAGATTGAAAACTCACCAAACGTTTTAACAGAAGAGATGAAAGTACCCACTAAAACGGAACAGACCAGCTCGAGAGATAGTAAGGGCTATGATTTGAGGCCAAGGAATAGAAAAGAGGAAAATATGCACTCGACGAGGGGTTTATCCCACAGTCACATACCTAAAGCATTAGTGGGGCGCAAACATTTTTTTAACAAGGCATAATTACAAGCGAATAGAGAAATCATGGAGGGAAAGAAAGCTACTATAGGGCGGGATCTTAGAGTATTTTGATATATCTCTAAGATAGAGATGATCCTCAAAGATAGAGATAATCATATATATATCATTCTAATATTTCCATATAAGTATATACACCTATCCTAAGAGATCTTCAGCTCCTTTACAAGAATATCGTAGTAGATAGGCTCAAAGCACTTCTAAGAAGCCAAAAAAGTACATCAATAAACATACAAAATATAAGTTAATAGATATCAACCCTCCCTTCATGACATAGGTCCCCATCTATAAATTCTTGGAAGAAAAGATAGCCATCAACAACGTTAAGAGCTCTCTTAGATAGAGTGTCCGCTTCGATATTAAACTATTGGTGAATATGCATTAGCTCTCGAAATCTCTCATTTTAAATAAATAATCAATAGAAGTACAATGGCCATTTTCATAACATAATGGTGTTGTAGTATGATGATAAAATATCAATTTAATATATTTTTATTTTTATTTTATAGTTTTACATTTTTAAATAAACTTAATTTCATCTTAATATTTAATAAACTTAATTTCATCTTAATAATTAATCTAAATTCATTCTTTAAAGATTATTATACCAATTTTATCAAAACATAAATCAATATAACAACAATATATTCATAATAATTTTTAAATCAGATTTAAAATTAGGATACTCAACATAATGCCTCACTAACCAAATATTAGTAAAATGCAATAATAAGAACTAGGAAGTGTGTGGTTACTTCTTTTACATAATAAAACATCCAAATACAAAATAAATCAATATTATTTGGTATATAGGCAAATGTAAGGGTCTTTATGGTGCTCAACAGAGAGGATTATGTGGAGTTGTGATGTTGATAAACTTGAGTGAATCTCGGGTCTTAAGTTATGGATCAGCACCGAACACGAGGGTGGAGCTTCTATCTCGTGTACTACTTTGGTTTGTTAGAAGACTATGGGTCTCACATATCCAGATTGTGGTGGACTCAAAGACTATTATTAACTAGGTGAATGGTGTTTTTGTACTCTTTTGTTTGTCTATCGACCATTGGATAAGAAGGATCATATGCGTGATAGAGGAGTTTACTTACATCACTTTTAGACATATATATCGAGAATACAATACTAAGTTGATCGTCTCTCCAAGTTATTTATTGATGCTATAGATGGTTGTCTTTTTGTTGAAGAATAGAAAGATGGGTTTCTATTTGGGTCGGGCTCCTTGAACTTATTTGAATATTATATTGTGTATATTTCTTATCAGCATATTATATTGTGTATATTTCTTATCAGCATATGTATATTAAATTTCTCTATAGCCTTTCTAGTATGGATTAGAAAAATCTTTAGCAGGGTATTACTATTTTGTCCAAAGTGACACATTTATGTAAGGGTTTGGTAAGGTTGATAGTTTCATGCTCAACTCGGGCTGTTAGTGTTTGTTGTCTGGAAGTCACATTATTTTCATGCAAAGATGTAAACAACTTTGATTCACAACGTTGATTCACTGAATAACAGGTTGTATCTTTTTTCGAGTGTAAATTTTTTTTTTTTTAAAACAAAGGATTGAGGGCCAGAGCTGAAGTCTAATGGTTGTCTCAAAGAAAATCCAAATTCGAATCCGTGTGAGGTGAGAATGAACAGACATCGTCCTTAAAAACCTCGTAAAACTTCAAAGGCAAAATGAACTTCACTCATAAATTAATTATTTAAAAAAAGAACTTCGCTCATACATTATGGCCATCAAAACAGAAACCTACACAAACAGGTTACTCAAAACGGAGAGATCCAACTCTCCTCGGATTGATATTTCCAATTCAATTCAAATTTTAATCACAAGTATCTCTTAATCTATTTCGTTCTTATAATTCAGAGCCACCTGATGATCCAATGCGAAAAATCACCACAGCTATTCCCAGCAAATGAGGCCTTCAAATCTCCGCTCCTAAACGTTAAGAAACCTCTATCTATGGAAGCTTAGGGTTTAGGGCTTATCACCCTGCAAAACCATAGTCAAAATTTGATCGGAAACTGCAAATTTAATGCAATGCCAAAGCATGGGAAAGTTTCACTGACGCTTTTATGCAAGAAAATACATGCTTTGGCGGAGAAAAACCTGCTGAATCAATTCCAGAATGGCCAAGCTCAGTACTATTCTGGTAAAATTCTTGAAAATGAGGCAAATAATTCATCCCCAAAACCAGTAGAAACAGTGTTAGGGTTTCCACCCAAACAATCAGTTCAAATAGATTCAGGGTCTGGCAAGAAGGATAGCAACAGGGTTACAACTCTGGATTCAAACCATGATGTTCAAGTGCCTTGGGAGAATCTGCCTCCGGAACAGAACACATGCATCGAGGCTCTCGGAACCCAGTCAAAGGGTTTTGAGAGAATATGGTCTAAAAAAAACCCAGGCAGAACCGGTAAATATCGGGAAGAAAACCCTAACGTTAGCACAAACTGCAAGGTCTTTCGCAAGAATGGAGAAGCGGGGATGCAATCCAGAAATGGCTGCCCTGAATACCTTTCTTCATGTTCTATGCAAATCCCACGAAACAGGCGAGGCCGAGGCCCTGTTAAGGCTTGTCAATTCTAAGATTAAACCCAATAAGATAAGCTTTGGTATTCTTATCAACGGCTGGTGTAAAGCAGGTAAGATATACAGGGCTTTGGATGTCTTGAGATGGATGGGCTCCGTGCATTGTTTAGATGTTGTAGCATACAACACCATCTTGGATGCAATGTGCAAGGTTAATGAATTTGGTTTGGCGATTCGGCTCTTGAAAAAAATGGCTAAAAATGGGTGTTTATGGGACAATGAAACATCTATATATCTCTCCACTACCAAAAACACAGAATAAAGAATACACAGACAGAGACACGAGATTACAGATTAGAAGGCCTTACTCCGACAAAGATTCATTTCCATTTATAGCCAAAAATACATGAAAAGAGGGTAAAACTAGAAACTACTTATTCAGATTTTTCTTTGCAAAGGGTCACTGTTCCAACTGTCCACAGTACACTGCAATGCATTATTCTACCTGCCAACAATCACATTGACATTGATTTGCTGCTTCTCGAACTCTTGCTCCTTCTGGAACTTTCTACTGCGGACACTATGTAATAAACATTGCAAGTCTTAATCATTGTTTTAACAAATAGCTTACTTTCGGACTGTATATTCCTGAAGGAGTATTCCACCAAATTAAAGAATAAACTATCATGAAATCTTACATAACTAAGCCTCAAACTGTCAATACCCATCCACCTAGGCATTTAGGTAACACAAGAGCTCGGCATGTTATCCTTATTCTTCCTGGGCTCTTAAGATACCTTTAGGAATCCATGAAAGTGTAATCCAAAAAAATTGGGATTGCATGAAAGCAATGAAGATGCAATTTGTTAAGCAACTATGAAACCTAAAATTTCAATAACATAATGGTAATTCATGTGACCAAACAACCATAATGATACAATATTTTACTAATTGTTTTACTTCAATAACATCAAGTTACAAAGCCATCATCTAAGAAACAAATCAAAAGTGTCAATAATAAAAGCACTTGAAACCAAAAAAATAGACTAATAAAACAATCCTCAAATCACCTCTTCACATCAAACAAGCATAATTATTTCTATTATAAAAAACTTCTGTTCAAAACTAATCATAAGTTAGTGGCAATCTCAAAAACATTGCTACCACGTAGCTGTTGTTTTAAAACTAATCTCTCAATACAAGATTTGATGAGATTGGAGTATTCCTTTTGATTGTATACTCCTTAAGAAGTATTGAACCAAATTAAAGAATCTACTCTCATGAAATCTTACAAAACTAAGCCTCAAACTTTCAATACCCGTCCACTTAGCAACCATGAACCCTAAAACTTCAATAATATAATGGTAATTCATGTGAACAAACAACAAAATTTTACTAATTGTTTTACTTCAATAACATCAAGTCACAAAGCCATCATCTAAAAAACAAATAAAAAATGTCAATGATAAAACACTTGAATCGAAAAAGTAGAAACAATCTTGAAGTCACCTCTTCAAATCAAACCAGCATAACTATTTCTGTTATAAAAAACTTTTGTTCAAAACTAGTCATCAGTTTGCTACCAGGTAGCTGTTGTTGTAAAACTAATCTCTACGAGGTAGACCTGTTGTTGTAAAGTTAATCTCTCAACATACAAGATTGATGATTTGATTATTAAATTTAAGGTGTAAAAAGAAACTATGTTAGAAACTATTAGAAACTATTTAAACACACGTTAGATTTAAAAAATCGTAATATTTATATGAGATTTAAAAAATCGTAATATTTATATGAAAGAAAGAGCTCCAGGGAAATGAGAATAATGAGCGAAACTTGCAGAGAATATTTAACATCGAAGGTAAATTAAATCTAAGCGATGACTATCCTCCACGTCTTGTGGAAACAGATTTAGATTGAGATCTTCTAGGGAACCATCGGAGGGAAAGAAATGCCAACTTATTTCACTAAATGCTTTCCGATACACATTTGGACGTTCATACAAATTAGCTGACTGCTCACGCACTATTTCTGGTTTGGGAAGCGGAATTTTACGCAGTATTTCACGCAGTCTTTCTGTTTTGCAAAGCGGAATTTCACGGGGTATTTCTGCTTTGGGAAGCGGAATTTGACGCAGTATTTCTGGTTTGGGAAGCGGAATTTCACGGGGAATAATTTCTGGTTTGGGAAGCGGAATTTCACGGGGTATCTCTGGTTTGGGAAGCGGAATTTCACCAAATATTTTATGACTGTGGATAATGGCCATCAAATGCTTCAAAAAATAAAGAGCCTTGATGCCAAAAGTAACATCTTTCTTGATCGCAGTAAAACTGTCGCCTAAAATAAGAATCCTATTCAAATTTGCAGTCGTCCAATTTGCACTCAGTATATTGTTAACGAGAGCAGCCGGGCAGTGAGGCAGAAAAAATAAGGTGGGTCTGTCTACTGTGCGTCTTCCATATTCATTCACAGGCAGAAACCTGCAGTCGAAGGCACTTATAGCTTTCTGCTCCAATGGGCACAGTCTTGGATCGTACACCACGATATCGTTCACCCATTGAAATTTCTTTTTTAATAAAATAGCAAACGCTAACTGCAAGTGACAAACTTCCACTTCTCTTGTATGCACGTGACAATCTTCCACTTCTCTTGCGCGCTCTATATTTCCAACGCCATAGAGTACCACTTGTAATTTTGAATGCTCTGTCACCCTTTCTATTTGTGCAACAATTTCTGGGTCTTGCATTTGTTTCATGAATTCTGCAACGAATGAGGATTTCTCTAACGCTTCGAGAGCTTGCTGTACATTATTGATCATTTCTTCATATCTTGTGTTTTCATCTGCAACCGTGGTAGAGACACTATCCATAATTGCAAGAATAAACAGTAGGATCAATGCAAAGCAAGAGATAAAAATACAAATCCTTGAATCTGTGGAGCAACCAAGAAAAGTTTTAGAATTCCTTGAATATTTCGATGGACATGTCAACCATTTATATATATATATCGGTAATAGGGATGTCAAGGTTTTGTCGGTTCCAACCATAGTTTTTAACTAATTAAGTTATTTATTTATTTACATGGTTTTTAATTAATTATGTTACATTTAATTAATATATATTTATTGAGACAATATGAAAGTTGATGAAGCTTTATTATTTTCTTTTGTTTATAATTTTTTTAATTATATATATATGATTGAAATTTATAAACATATATATAATGATAGTCATTAATGTGTCATAGTCTTTATTGGAATAATACCAGCATAGATCCAAATCCTAGGCTCTATCAAGCGTCGAGAGGGATCAAATCTCTTTGTAGTATCCATTGATTTGATTCAAACCAAAAGACACATATTTTTATTTAACGTCCACATATAATATTTTATTATTAATATTTAATATTATTTATGGCCCACTTATAATATTTTTTATTATTTTTTATTTTGTTATGAACTAACATTACAACATTTGCTCATACATGGTTTTAAAACCATATGCAAGGCCCTTCTACAACCATGGGTTGTTTAGGAGGCCTTGCACATGGTCTTAAAACCATTTGCAAGGCCCTCCTAAACCATGTACAATAAAACTATGGGTTGTTTAGGAAAACCATGTGCAAGGCCCTTCTAAACCATGTACACTAAAACGATGGGTTGTGTAAAAGGCCTTGCACATGGTTTTAAAACCATAAACCATGTGCATGGTTTTAAAACCATGGTTTAAAACCATGTGCATAAAAACCATGTGTAAACCATGTGCACATGGTTTTAAAACCATGCACATGGTTTATGATTTTAAAAGCATGTGCAAGGCCAACATTTTTTATTATTTTGTTAAGTAAAAACATTACAACATCTCCCCCATATTGTGTGTTTTTTCTCACCCATTTTTTTTTACGGATAATTACAACATCTCCCCCATATTAGGGTTTTTTTCTAGCCGACATTTATTTTGTCCTATAATTAAAAAAATTATTTTTTATTAATAAAAATAACGTTACGTAACGTTACAAGATCTCCCCCATACTGGGCTGTAGAGCGCCTCTCGACGCAATAAAAATAACGTTACGTAACGTTAAGTGTTACATAATGTTACATAACGTTACATAACGTTACTTAACGTTACAAGATCTCCCCCATACTGGGCTGTAGAGAGCCTCTCGGCTCAATGATCCAAATTGATAATGTTGTTAAATTGATAGGTGACTATTTTAATCAATTGATAAGTGACTAAATATATTTGGATAATACATAAGCTAAGAAGATTGTGTAGAGCATGGTTGTGTTATTATTTGTATATGACATCTTTTCTTTTATTTAATAAATTTAAATTTAATTCATGAACTTTAAGTTTTCATTTTTATTTTTATTTTGTTTATAATGTTTTTGTAAGTAATTAAGTTATATATAATTAAAAATTGAAGGGTCATTCTTTATTGCTCACATCTACAAACTCTTTAATCTAGCTATCTAAGTAAGGTTTCCCTAATCTTTGGATTGAAGGTCTCACTAATAAAAATAACCCATCTAATTATGGGATCATTATGATTATCTCTCTCTTAGTCAAATTTTACAGTATCATTTTTAAAAAGAAAATCAACGTGTGGCTAGAAAGTGAAGGTAAGGAGGATTTAGAAGACATCACTCTACCATGGATCACCTCGTTACGGTTAGGATCATTGCAGAGAAATACATGGTAATAGTAAATTTATTCTTTGTTGTTATGATGCATGGGCATTGGGACCCAAGACAAATCATCGCAGATAGAAGATGGGAGCACTCATAGGAGAGTCTATGACCTTCAATGCTATGGGTGAACGGTGGACAGGAGGATCAATGTTAGTTGCGAGGATTTCGACCAAGGGCGGTCAACAACATGTGACAGAATGATGGGAGGATTAACGAAGGGTTGAAGCTGATACCGACCAGATTGAGAACAAAATTCGTGAGTCAAGTCGATGACGATAGGTATGTGATGATCGATTGTTCAACGAGGATATTGAGGAGCATAATCGTTGGGGTAGTTGGACTAGTAGCAGCATAGGTATGGAAGTTGTTACAGAAGGCCAGGTGAAGAAACCTACTGAGGGGAGCCATGCAAAGTATTTAATGAAGTATGTTTGTGCCTAGGAGTATGTGAAACTTGTAGGATGAGAGGCAGAGGACTAAGAACTAGAGATCATCTATAAATACGAGTTGATGGGTGAGTGCACAAAGATGAGGGTCTCTTTTGGCACGTTAGATGCAATAGAAAACTGAAAAAACAGACATCCATCAACTTGCATGGATATTTTGAGACACTTACACAATGAATCTTGCGATGAATAAGACACAAGAAATGTAGGAAATTGAATGACCTTTCCAAATATATAATTTTTTTCTATTGAAAATGCTGTTAACTATCTGAAGTTAGATATTTTTTTAACGGACACTTTTTTTTTGACAAATTATAAGGTATATGTTTTTGTAGGTGTAGCGTCTGGGTGACTAAATGATGGGGTAGCGTGGTCTATCAAAAGTATGCAGTGTGGGTACTCGTTGGATGCGGAATTAAATTCCACATCCAATGATCTCTCCCGCTCGAAATTTGAATAAAAACACAGGGAGATATGTCGAAAATACGAACAAAAAAGGTAGTTTTTTTATTCTTCCTCCAAAATTAATAACTATTATTTTATTATTTTCCTTAGGAGGCCCATTTTAGACCTCAAATTTCCTCTAATGTTTGTCAATTATACTTTTAT
>LPNX010126731.1:105414-123706 GCA_001517045.1 Pseudotsuga menziesii | reverse complement strand
TTACCCCCAATCTCTTAACACCCCCATTGGTATCTACCTCTAACTCCTTAACACTCCCTCTCCATGTATACCTCTAACTCCTTAACACTCCCTCTCCATGTATACCTCTAACCCCTTACCAACCCCCTCCCCCAACCATTACAACAACCTCTAACACCAACCCCCTACTACATCCCCTCTACTACACCTAGATAAACCCACATTAATATAACCCACTCGACTCCTAAACCCCTAACACACCTCTTACTCTCTCTCACACACACACACACATCCACAGGTCACCCCATCCCACTAAGGACCCCCCCCCTCCACTTTATCTGTCTCTCTCTCTCACACACACACACACACATCCCTATGTCTCCCCTTACCACTAAGGACCCCCCCCCATTTTGCACGTTTTATTAAAGCAAAACAGGAGCGCGTTTTATTGAAGCAAAATGGGAGCGCGTTTTATTGAAGCAAAACAAGAGCACATTTTATTGAAGCAAAACGGGAGCATATTTTAATGAAGCAAAACGGTAGCGTGTTTTATTGAAGCAAAACGAGAGCGTGTTTTAATGAAGCAAAATGGGAGCATGTTTTAATGAAGCAAAATGGGAGCGTGTTTTATTGAAGCAAAACGGGAGCGTGTTTTAATGAAGCAAAAGGGGAGCGCGTTTTTGCAAGGTAAAACAGGAGCGCGTTTTTGTGTACTATCATAATTGGCATGCATGTTGGCAGCCTTGGGATTAGGCTTGGTAGGGTCGGGATTGCTTGGGATGATTTCTATTTTATGGATCAAGTGTGATTGACTTCATTCTACCATTGCATCTAAAAGGTCCCTCGACTTCTTGCACACACCCTGATGTTCAGAAAATGTGGATTTGTGGTTTAAAGGGCCTAAAGACTTTTGGGAACTTTAGCTTTTGAAATATCGAGGTGAAGCTTTCAACGTTCATTCCAAAAGCCGAGAGTGTAAAAGGGTTGATGTTTATTTCGACTAATCTAAGCTTAGAATTGGGTTGTAATGTCCTCTGTAAAGAGATTGTTTCATTTAATTGAACGCCACAATCCTTGGAAAACTTGTCTATGTTGTGTGATTGCTTGTGCATTCATTATGTACAATGATCTATAGTCAACCCATCCAGTTCGCATCAGTGTTAGTTGATATCATAGAAGTAATTTTTTGTGCATGGAGAGTCCAATTGCGATTAGACATAAAAAGTGATTAAAACTACGGTTGGGTAGAGTCATTGGGAATGGTGATTTAGTTGTTTAAACATGTATAATGGCTCACTGAGGTGTCAATGTTCGTGAAAGACGACCGCACGTAGGCACAAGGGTCACGATTGACCATGGAACATTTGAGCAGTGCATCGAGATGGTGAGGATGTTGAGAACTGAGTTAGCAATCATGAAAGAGGCAGAAAGACGAGGATATGTATCTGAAACCCTTGACCATAGTGAGGAAGAAGTTGATGATGAAGCAAATGTATTGGAAGGTGAAGAAGAAGAAGACCCAAAAGGAAAACTGTTGAAATTTTTGTTCGAAATGAGGGGTAAGGCTAAGATGGATGTGCCTACCTACTTTAGAATTTTGAATCTTGAAGGTCTAATAGAACAGATCAGGGAGATGAAGAAATTTGTTTGTCTTGAGATGAAAGGAAAAGCTTCATTTTGGTGGAACAATGTGCATGCTAATAGAGTGAAGAAAGGAAAAGATATAGTGAATACTTGGGATAAAATGGTCTCCAAGTTGAAGGACAAGTTCCTTCCCACTGACTACATGATTTATCTATTCAGGAAGTTGCAAACCCTACGACAGAAAGAGATGACTGTGAAAGAATTCATGTAGGAATTATATTAATTGTTGATTAGGTCGGGACATGTAAACGAAGGGGAGGAGGCAGTCGTGAGATATGTGAATGGATTGAAGTATTCCATCCAGGATGAGTTGAGCCTGTCAAGGTTCAGGACAACCACAGAAGAATATTAGTTAGCACTAAAGGTAGAGGAGAAACTATCCAGAAATTCTTCGATGAGTAGACGAAAGTCAACTATCGTAATTAAATCTTATACCAGTGGGGCGAGATGGGAGGAAGGTCGTGAAGGATGATGAGAAGAGAGCACAACCAGAGATAGTGTGCTAGAATACTGATGAGGAGGTGAGAACTCTAGGATTCGAGGCAATAATAATCGTAATGGAAATTTTAGAGTACGAAACATAGACCAATCCAAGATCGCCTACTAGAAGTGTCGAGAGCTTGGATATAAGGCATATGAATGCCCAAAAAAGTTGCATACCATAGGATGACAAAATGCTCTAAGTTAAGGCGTAGATGACAAGGTTGGTTTGACTATTCAGGGAAACTCTGATGAATTTTCTCCAGGAGGAGGTCGAAACCTGACAACCCAAAGAATGTTATTGCAATAACCACGATAGTAGTAGCGGGAGTCAATGCAAAGGAAGTCCATTTTTTGGACAAAATTGAAGATTTGAGACAAATGCTTCATGACCATCGTCGATGGAGGAAATACATAAAAATATGGTATCGACAAAACTAAGTGGTAAGTTCGGGTTGGAGTGTCAACCATAGACAAATGCCTCTAGAGAGTCGTGGTTGTAGAAGAGTCACCATGTTAAGGTGACACAAAAATGCTTAATACTTTTCAAAATCGGGGGGTTATGTGACAGTGTGTTATGCAAAGTAATCCCACAAAAAAATAACAATATGTTTTTGCACTCACATTTTCAATAACTTATTCCACTGGGCCCTTTCCATTATAAATTCTCTACTACCCCTATTCCAAAATCCATATGTTGTCCTGCAATGCCCATTTTTTCTTAACCTTCATATGTGCATGACTGTTGGCTCGCTTTGACTAACCCAGGTTCAAAATTCCAATTCGAACAACAAAACCCAAGGTACGAACCTAACAGGGATTATCCTCATCGACAACACCTACGACGCAAGTGAATTCTCACCTGAGATACCTACAGGAGATGCAGGAACCAGGTTTCCGTAGTGGTAAAGGGGATCTTTTCAATGTAACAACGAACAGGTAGACCAACAAAGCCGACAGATGAACCATCATATAAAACCATTGACATGCAGCTAAGACAACAACATACCACAGCCCATTAAAGAATTTGTCATTTCATTTACTTATGCAAAAGGGAAATTATCATCATCAGTCATGGAAAAACACATGACATCACACAATATTATCATACAACATTCGACAAAAGAATCTTAACATGGAAACACATACAAGAAAAAACCACAAAATCACTCTTCATTTGGCATGCTTCGTGTCTCGAATGATTTTTTCTGTGCACACAACGTGCATACATCTCTTCATAACCTCCATTACCTTACATCCACACACACAACTTGTGGATCAACAATACATTACATTCAAGACTCTTATTTATCTTTCTCATTACAGTATACAATATTACAAACTTACCAGAAATATACTTCGACCATCTCTATCTTACATTTCGACCAAAAATGGTATCATCTGCAAATTGAGTGTGGTTAATAGGTTGAACTCCCATGACATAAGGTATACCGGGAATACTTCCTTCCAAGTTGAGTCTGTTTAGTCTTATGATTTGCAATTCCACCACCAGGATATAAAGAAAAGGAGAGAGTGGGAATCCTTGTCGAATCCTGTGTTTAGCTTGAAAAAAGTTAGTCATGCGACCATTCATGAGAGGGGCTATCCATGGAGCACTGATGCATGATTTGATCCATATTATGAACTTTGTAGAGAAGCCATACTTCTCCAGGTTCAAAAGAATGTACTCATGTCAAATTGTATCAAAGGCATTTGCTAGATCCAATTTGATAGCCATACCTGCTTCATGCCTTTTTTTACTAGAATGTATAGCTTCTTGGACCAAGAGGATATTGTCGTGGATCTAATGACCTGCTATGAAACTGCATTGATTTTTTGAAATGATCTTTGAGATGATATTTTTAATCATGTTTGATATTATTTTTGTGAGTACCTTGTAGGAGGAGTTGCATAAAGATATAGGCATGAATCTCCTGATGCTGGAAGGATTTTTTTCCTTGGGTATGAGAGCGAGGAAGGTGGAGTTGGTTGCTCCTCCTATTTTATCTCTAGATTGAGACCAATTTAGAATTATAATTAGATATATTTTGATGATGGACCAACACCTTCTAAAGAAACATATAGAAAAATCATCTGGTCCAAGGACTTTGTCTAGGTGGAGAGACCAAACAGCCTTGCGAACCTCCTCTTTCAATATAGGGAGATTCAAGAATTCATTACTTTTTACTGAAATTAAGGGAGGAATATATGGACTCATTATTTCCATCTCTTCTTGAGTAACCTCTTCCTCTTCAGAATAACGTTTCTCGAAAAAACCTCTAACCTCTTATTTTATTTTCCCTTGGTCATTTATCTTTTCTCCATTGTCCTTTACTAGTTTAGTTGTAATATTATTTATGTGTCGATCCTTATATTGATTGGAATTTTGTATTCATGTCCCCACATTTTAGCCATAGGCTCCTTGAGTGCAGCCACCATTCTTCTTCCTCCTTCCTTGATAAGGTTTGTATTTTTTTTTCAAGTTCTTTTTCCTGGTTCGGGATTTCCTTTGAGATATTCTCCTCTTCCATTTTTTCCTGGAGAATTTCCAGGCTCTTCAAGTTTTTTTTTTCCTTTCTCAGTTCCTGGTAATTTAAAGAAAACCAAATTTTAAGGGTTTTCTTGATATTTATGAGCTTATGTTCCCAGATGAAGCTTGGAGAGCCTTTATGAAGATGTTATAGGCATTATTTATAACATCTAAAACACCTTCTATCTCCAACTATAAAGGGGTTGAATTTGAAGGGGAGAGGGCCCAAACTCCCAATTTGAGAGAGGAAGAAAGTTACTGGTCTATGATCTAAGACTACCAAGGCTAAAGAGTTTAGTTTCAGGGATTGCAGTTTTATTGAGAAATAATGAACTTAGCATAATTCGATCCAATCTTGCAACAATGTGTCCCGGTCCTATTCTTTTGTTGTTCATGTGTATTTTCCTCTTTTTGGTTTTATATCAATCAAACCCCAAGGATTCATAACATCTTCCAATCATTTGTCGAAAGGGTCCCGAACTTTAGAGCCTCCTCTCCTTTCTTTCGTTGAGATAGTGACATTGAAGTATCCTGCTATGATGCAAGGGTATTGATTCTTCTCTTCCCTCTAGTTCTCTAGGGAGATCCAAACATATTATTTACTTCCTTGGATTTGTGGGTCCATAAATGTTCCCAACCCATATTACCTCTTTATTATTAATGTCCTCTATCTCTACAAAAAACCAATTCCGATTTTCCAAAACTCTTATCTTTCTATAACAGTTTTTGTCCCACCAGGTAAGGAGACCCTTGGAAACTTCTATGGCACTAATTGTTATTCCTTCACCTCCTAGCCAAATTCTATTCATTACTTTGAGGTAGTCGTAATCATGTATGTTAGTCTCCTGGATGGCGAGGATTGTCAATGCTTCTACATTTTTTAGCCTTTTGATTGCTTCTACCTTTTGTTTTCCTCCCAGGCCTCTGCAATTCTACGAGACGGGTTGCATTATTCCTAAGAAAATCGTTGAATATGTTGATGGACATGTCAAGCATATATATATAGATAGATAGATAGGTAGATAGATAGATATATTTGGGTAATATGGAAGTTAAGTTTGTGTCAATTCGAAACATAGTTTTTACTATTTATTTTTACTAATTAAGTTATATCTTATTAAAATATTATAATATATGTAAATTTATTTATTTACATGGTTTTTTAATTAATTAAATTCTATTTAATTTATAGATGTAAATTTATTTTTATTTATATAGGTAATATGGAAGTTGATGAAGCTTTTTTTAAATTTTTTTAACTATATATATATGGTTGCGGGAGAGCAATGTAGCTCTGTGGCCGCAAAAAATTCTAAAGGAGTGAAGGGGGAATAAGTAGAGTAGTGAAGGAGCGAAGTTAGTGACGAAGAAAGAACCTGGAGATTTTTCTCTCTTTTTTTATGCAAAATTTTTCTTTTTCTTTTTTAAACTGGGAGCTTGAGTATTGGAAGAGATCATTTTTCAGCACCACGATGTATGACGACATGGTGGGCTATGAATTGGAATCTAACCATGAAGCAATTTTTCACACATAGGAGTGTTAAGGATGATGGGCATTGACGTCACCCTACCCAAATCAATGATGACAGGATTGAAGGGTGAAGGTACGCATACATGCAAAAATCTCCCTGTGGGGAATGATGGAACTTCAATGAATATTAAATAAAAAAAACAGAGGTATGAAGCCCAAAATAAATTACCCAGACCTGGTAATCGGCAAGAGCATCCTGATATCAAACATTCCAATTTACCTAAAATTTACGCTGGTAGGAAGGAACCTCGCAACGTCCAGCAATTATGGGCTATCTTCCGAAGATTATCGATGGTCTTTTGGCAACAACATATCTTAGAAGCAATAGCGAGCAAAATTGGAAAATTTATCAAGGTTAAAGACGACTGAGCGAATAAGGTTCATAGGAGATGTGCGCGGGTATTAGTAGAATTGGATGTAAGAGAAGGGATGTTTGAAGAGATAATAATCAAAATGCATGGGAGCACCTGTATTTAGCGAATTGATTACTGGAAGCTGCCATTCGTATGTTTCAATTGTCGACGGGTCATACATATCCAAAAAATCTTCCTGGTGAATGTATGCAATCATTTGAAACCAGTTCATAAGAAACTTGGGTGAAAAAGAAGAATTGGGTGGAGAGACCCGCTACGACAAAAGACGAGCTTGAAAACACAGTATGTGAAACTGAAGATGGACTCCTGAACGCGAAGGTGGAAGAATTAAAGAGTGAAATGGACGAAGAAGAGCAGTTCGACATCTATCAGCTACGTACATCAATCAGAAAGGTGATGGCATGGCTAGTCCCAGCGAGACATCGCCGAAGAAAGTTAATAATATTCCTTTTATTTCCTTACCTGATGTTTCTCTGTCAAAAACCGTTGTGAAAAAAATTCCTAGGGATAAGATTGAAAACTCACGAAATGTTTTAACGAAAGAGATGAAAGTACCCACTAAAATGGAACAGACCAGCTCGGGAGATAGTAAGGGCTATGATTTGAGGCCAAGCAATAGACAAGAGGAAAATACGCACTCGACGGGGGGTTTATCCCACAGTCACATACCTAAAGCATTAGTGGGGCGCAAATCTTTTTTTAACAAGGCACAATTACAAGCAGATAGAGAGATCATGGAGGGAAAGAAAGCTATTATAGGGTGGGATCTTAGAGTTAAAAAATCTCTTAAAATGGGTTCTTAATGCTTTTTTTTCCTACAAAGTGAGGGGGATAGGAGGGGCCTCCAAAGTAACATCCCTCCATAGGATATTAGAACCAAAAGAACCTAAAATCGTAGTACTCCAGGAAACAATGGTGAACGGTGAAAGAGCAAAAGAGGTAATGGAGGGAATTCTGAAGGATTGGAGGATGGAAACCATAGATGCAAAAGGCCACTCAGGAGGTATTCTAATAGCTTGGAGCCCAGAAATAATTTTTCATGCCAAATCAAAATACAAGGATTCACTTGGAACAGAGCTAGAAGACCCAGAAACTAGGATACACTTCTTCTTCCTCAATGTATATGACCCTTTTTATGACAGAAGCAATTATTGGTAACCCCCAAACAATGATGGAGCTTTAGATCAGGAAAACTTGGTACTAGCAAGGGACCTTAATTTAACCCTGACTGCAGGAGAACTATGAGGACAAAATGCAAGGTAGGATGCTCTAGCCAACTTTTTCAGCTCCTTATTTGAACAAAATAAGCTAATAGACCTACAACCGATTCGATTATAACATACCAAGATCATTTAGTGTTAAAACCTGCAATGGAAACAGGGGGATTATTGGATCACAGGCCTATTACACTTTCTATCACAAATTCTAAGAAGAAACCACCACCTCCCTTTAAGTTCAACCCAGTGTGGCTAGAGAATGAATATTATAGGGAAATTGTTAAGAGAAACTGGAAACCCTTGGAGTTTCAGTCCTTGAAAAGCTACATGTATCAAATGATGGTTAACCTATCGACTATTAAAAAACCCTCAAAGGAGTGGGGGTAAAACACAGATATTCACAACAAAAGGAGCTTAAATATTCAGAGCAAAAACTACAAAATCTGTACAACTCCAACATTACAAGGATATTCTCTACAGAAGAGTTACAATTACTAAAAAATGAGGAACAAAAGAGAAGTCAAATCCTAGCAAATGAAGATAAATTTTGTAGACTAAAGAGCACAGCAATATGGCTAGAGGAAGGGGACAAGAACACAAAACTTTTCCATCATCATGCTTCACACAGGAAAAAAATCAACACTATCCTAGAAATCAAGGATGAAGAAGGTGGAACAACACAAACCTTTAAAGACAAGGAAAAAGCAGCAGAAAAGCACTTCCAGAAAATATTTACATCCCCTCCAAGGTGACCTATTCATGAAATATTATAAGTACTCAATATTTTCCCTCATTTAATCACATAGGAGATGAAACAATATCTAATGGAGGAAGTTTCAGAAGAAGAGCTCGACAAAATTTTGCACTCTTTCCAGAAAGGTAAAAGCCCTGGCCCAAATGGGTTTACCCTGGATTTCTTTCTTAATTTTTATGATCCACTCAAGACTGATATCTTGAAGGTGGTAAGGTAGTCACAACGGAAATGAAAGGTCTTAGGGGAAATGAATGCCACCTTTATCACTCTTATAACCAAAAAATAGAGAGGGTAAACCTTTGAGGATTTCAGACCAATCTCTTGTTGCAACATGATTTACAAAATCATAGAAAAAACAATAGCACAAATACTGAAACCCATCTTCAGTTGGTTCATAATAGAAGAACAATTTGGGATTTTTTTCAATAGATAGATCCATGATACTGTGTCATTAGCACATGAGGCTTTGCACTCCATCAAAAGAGAAACACAATCAGCTTTTGCACTAAAGGTAGACATATCCAAATCCTATGATATAGTGAGTTGGACTTTCTTCCATCTGCTCTTAGTTCAGATAGATATGCCAGTAGAGATGGTGGAATGGATTATGAGGTGCATTAAATCGACCTCATTCGCAGTATTGATCAATGGATCCCCCTCAAATTTATTTCATCCAACTAGAGGATTAAGGCAGCAATGTCCTCTTTCTCCCTTTCTCTTTTTGTTAGTAGCAAAAGCACTCAACAGATCTATTCACAACACAAGGGAAGAAAGGATGATAAAGGGGGTAACAATTTCCAATCAGATTGAACTCACCCATGTTTTGTTTGTAGATGATGTGTTAATGTTTGGAGAAGGAACCTTTGGAAATATAGAAAAACTGGTTAAAGTTCTAGATGATTATCAGAAAGCAACAGGGATGGAAATCAATATGGAGAAATCAAAGTTATCATAAAACAATGTTCAAGAGGACACTCTAACAAAAGCCAAGGAGTTAATCCCAGTTTCAGTAGATCCTTTATCAGAAGTGTTCAAATATCTAGGGTTTCAATTGAAACCAAATGCTTACTCATTTCAAGATTGGACATGGTTGTACAAAAAAATTAATAACAAAGTTTCCATGTGGACTAACATATTTTTTTCAAGGGAAGGGTGTTTAGTCTTATTGAAAGTAGTATTGCAAAGCATCCCTGTTTACTAGGCCTCAACATATTACATACCAAAAGGAATACTTACGAGAATAAGGAAAAAATTCCTTTCCTTCTTATGGACTGCTGACAAAAAATTAGAAGGAATTCTATTAGTGAAATGGACCACCATAGTCCTCCCTAAATCCAAAGGAGGCTAGGGAATCAAAAACCCCGATCTCTTTAGCAAACCCTTAGCGGCCAAATATTTGTGGCACATGGTCGAGAATCCCGAGTCTCTGTGGGGTAGAACAATGAGAGTTAAATATTTCCCTAACTCCTCAATAGAGGATTGGTTTAAACAGTCGGTTAAAACACACAAAGAAGGATATCTATGCAGGAAAGTAATTGTCATGGCATTTCCTTCAATAGGGACAGTGGGTAGCATGGAAAATTGGAAATGGAAGGAGCATCCAAATTGGACGAGATCCGTGGGTAAGATCAAGTGAAAAATTCTGACTACCAGATCACCTTATCACACAGCAAGTAGACAGAGGAGTCAAAATGTTAGCAGATGTGAGCTCTTAGACAGAGGAACACACAGGAACAGTCTGGAAAACCACGCAAGAATTGGGGCTCGAGGATAATAAAGCAGTAGGATGGATTAGATATATAAATCAGCTTGAAAATAGCTTTATTCAATTAAAAGAGGAAATGGATAAACTAATTTGGGCATGGAATAGGAAGGATGGAAAATTCTCAATGAAATTGGGATATGAACCAGCGGTTCACTTGGAACATCAACAAACAGAATGCTGGTGGTAGTCTAGAATATGGAAAATTCAGACTCCCCTTAAAGCCATCTTAACATTGTGATTGGCCATGAATAAAAAAAAATTAACCTGGGAATCACTGCTCAAACGAGGCTTCATTGGGCCTGGAATTTGCTTATTATGCAGAATTGAACGAGAATTGAACTCACACCTTTTTTTCAATTACATATATGCAGGCATGGTGTGGAAACATGTCAGCTACGAGTTGGATCCTTCTTCCAATATAAATGAGAACAATTCTTTTGAGCACAGATTGAAAAATTGGTGGAGTAATGAAAGGGTATGTACCCACGAATCAATCCCAGCTCTATTTGTTTTTACTATATGGGAAACAAGAAACAGAGTTGTTTTATAAAACACTTGGACATCAATAGAAATAATGGTCAATATGTTCATGCAGAAAATGAGTGAACATCAAGCACTGCCAAATCCAAAACCAACAAGATTTATGAAAGCTCAGACAGAAATAGATAAAAACAAACCTTGGGGATTCTTTGATGGAGTCAGTCAAGGGGAACCTCCTTTGGGAGGAGATGGAGGAATCTTGTACCTCAAGGAGACTACAATATTCAAGATAAAATTTGCGCCAGGGCAAGGCACAAACAACAAAGTGGAACTTGTAGCCCTCTGGGAAGTTCTTAGATTGGCTCAGGAAAAACGAGTTCAAAACTTACAACTCTTTGGGGACTGCAAGATGACAACAGACTGGGAAAACATAAACATTCAGATAAATGCTCCTCATCTTCAGCATCTGCTAAGAACAATAAGAGACCAAATGGCAGCATTCGAGTCAATCACTTTCCAACATATTTACAAAGAGTTGAACACTGAAGCCGATAAATCTCAAAATTGGCTCTTGCTCTCCCTACAGGTTTAATGGAGGTGACAGAATTTGTGAATAATTAAGTGGTAAATCAGTACGTAAGCATGTAATATAACAATCAAATTGGACAAGAGGATCCTTTTGATGATAAGAGAAGCCCACAAAATGTTAAAAAGTGTGAGGCAATTTTGATGTACTTAATGTATGCTCCTAGAGGGCAACCCATGAGTTTTTTCCTTGGAATATATATATATATAGAGAGAGAGAGAAATTTTTAAACATATATGTAATGATAGTAATTAATGTGTCATGATCTTTATTCGAATAATATCCAAATGGGAAATGTTGGGTACTCACATATAAAGCATGGATGTGTGACTATTTTAAGCAATTGATAAGTGACTAAATATATTTGGATAATACATAAGCTAAGAAGACTTTGTAGAGCATGGATGTGTTAGTATTTTTATTTTATTTGTATATAATATTTTTCCTCTTATTTAGTCAATTTAAATTTAATTAGGAAACTTTAAGTTTTTATCATTTTTATTTTTATTTTGCTTATAATATTTTTGTAAGTAATTAAGTTATATCTAATTAATAATTGGAGGGTCATTCCTTATTGCTCACATCCACAAACTCTCAATATAGCTATCAAGTAAGGTTTCTCTAATTCTTGACTCAAGGCTTTGTTGATAAAAACAACCCATCTAATTATCACACCCATTTATATATATTTGGGTAATGTGGAAGTTAAGGTTTTTTCTGTTAGAACCATAGTTTTTTACTATTTTGTTAACTAATTAAGTTATATCTAATTAATATAATATATGTAAACTTATTTATTTACATTGGTTTTAATTAACTAAGTTATATTTAATTATGGACATATGAATGTGTGAAGTTCGCAATAAACATCACATATAGAGTCCATTAACATATCGTATACATCATAGATTTTCCCATTATATAGTTAGTCACATATTTCTTATTACTAATTATTTTTTGGTTGCGCGCGAGCTACAACGATGTGGGAACTCTCCCTTGGCAAGATTGGGGTGGATCCTCAAGCAGATCTAATCCCAAAAGAATGAAGGAGAACCCTGGACACGGCCTTCAGGGCCCTCGTGGCCTCCATGCCACTGCCTCCCCCTTCTGCGTCTGATGCAGGAGATGGATTTGTTAGGTGGGCCAGTTCTCCTAGAATATAGATCATGTCGACTGCTTCAAGGCTGAAATCCCTCACCCTGAGTGAGAGGGGTTTGATCAGACAATTTACTGGTATCTGGCCATTGCCAAAAACAATGGACTTTTGGGTGAAAAAAAACTAGATGCCATTGATCTCTAGGGGATTGCAGCACTACTTCTACGGTAAGGGATTATTCACCTTGTTGTTCGAAAATAAAGAAGATAGGGACCTGATATTCAGAAGTGGGCCTTACTTCATGGGACCCTGGGGGTTATACCTAAATCGATGGAGTTTATCCTTCGATCCAAAAAAGGATGTGCCTTCTGCAGTTCCAGTATGGGTTCGCCTCCCCCATCTCTCATTACACTGCTGGAATGATGAAACCATATAGGAAATATGAAAATATCTTGGCAAATACATAGATAAGGCAGAACTGAAAGGCCCTCTATTCTTCTATGTAAGGATATGTGTAGAGGTTGATATAGAAAATGGGCTGCCATAAATTGTAATCCTTTTCATGGATGGTTGGGAACATGCTCAAAAGGTTGATTATGAGCAACTTCTGTTTAAATGCAAGAAATGCCACGAGTATGATCAATTTTTCAAAAAACTTTCCTAAAGCAGTGCAGGAAAACTTGGAGAAAAATCAAGAAGAAGGGTGGCAACAAGTGAAAAAAGGACAGAAAATGGCACCCTCAAACCCCAAGCTAAAGGATCCACATGAAGAGAAAGGAAAATCACCAGAGCATGGAGAAAAGTAGGTCACAAAAAGCAACCATTTCAATATTTTGAATGTAGAAGAAGAGGAAATCATAATGAATGAAGTGACTCCAGTCGAAGACATATCAGAACCCCAGGACATCTTAGCAAGAAGCAACATCCTTCCATATTCACCCAAAGAAGAACAAGTAGATACAGATATTGAATGCTCCTCTTTTTCCCACTCTCCTGGCTCATCATCAAATGGGTCACAAGACATTCTAGAATCAATTCCAAACACCAGAGGAAGAAAGTCATGAAGATACCATGGAGAGAAGAAAGCAGAGAGAGAACTGAAACTTGAAAAGCAGCGAAGCATCGAAAAAACAAAGCTCCTTCAAAACCACAAAAATACAGGGAAAACGAATGGAAGGTCTAGAGCAGGGCCTCAATAAGCCAAGAAGTAATGAAAATTGTCTCTTGGAATTGCAGAGGGATAGTTGAACAAGCAAAGTGGAAGCAATAAAAGTCATCATCAAATATGAAAGGCCAAACATCCTGCTAATCCAAGAGACAAAAATGAGTGAAGTGGAAGTCATAGCGCTCTCATAACACTTTTGGACAAACAACCAAGGAAATGGTATAAGCTCCAGAGGGGTCTTAGAAGGAATAGCGACCTTTTTTTCAATTAAGTATGCTATCAAAAATGTTAAGGAAAATCAACACTGGATCCTTATGGAGTTTCACAAAAAATATGATCCAAATGTTAATTATGTATGCAATGTGTATGGTTCAACACATTATAGAGACAAGCAAACGTTCTAGAACAACCTAGAAGCTCTAAAAGAAGATCTGGAAGGGAAAGAGCTCATAATCGATGGGGATTTCAATGCTACCAAAGCGTAATCAGATAAGAGAGGGGGCTCCAGAATAAGATATCCCTATCGTGAAAACATGAAGGACTTGATTTTTGAGCTGGATCTGCTAGACCTTCCATTAAAAAATGGAAAGTATACTTGGAGCAACAAAAGGCTGGGTGCGCGATACATTGCAGCTAGGATTAACCGTTTCTTGGTAAGCGCCTCCTTCCTTCAAAAATATATCATTCCTACTTCCTTTGCTTTCCCCTNTTGGAGCAACAAAAGGCTGGGTGCGCGATACATTGCAGCTAGGATTAACCGTTTCTTGGTAAGCGCCTCCTTCCTTCAAAAATATATCATTCCTACTTCCTTTGCTTTACCCTCTATGTCTTCGGATAACAAGCCGATATCTTTGGTGCTATCCACCTCTGTAAACCTTGGACCTATACCCTTTCGATTCAACTCCTCTTGTCTTTAGGAGGAAAAATCTATGGGCATAATAAAAAACGCTTGGAGATTGGCTTGTGATGGTTCTCCTAGATTCATTTGGGAGAACAAGCTAAGAAATTTTCACAATGGGTTGAAAGAATGGGTGAAAATGGAGTACAAAAACGCTAGCAGTATGAAAATCCAACTTCAATATGGGCTTGTAGCCCTGCAGTCCAAGATGGAGAAGGAGTAAATTTCTCTCTAATTATTAGTCAAGAAAAAGAATTGAACTTAATATCCTCAACGTAGCTAGATGTGACGAAGAGGAATGGAGGGTGAAGTTCAGGAAGATCTGGTTAAAATGAGGGGATAGTAACATAGATTACTTCCACAAGGAAACAAAAATAAGGCTCATATTTAGCATGATCAAAGAATTAAAGGATAAAGATGGTAAGAGGATGGTGGAGCAGGATGAGATTAAGGCGCATGTTTTTTAGCACTTTAGATACCTATACATGGATAAGGAAGAGACTGCCCCCCTAGCGTAGGCTGATCTCCTCTCTTGAATACCTTCTCTTATTACGTAGCAGGATGACAAGGATTTGCCAAAACCCATAATGGAATTTGAGATCAAGGATGCCATCTAGTCATTGCAAGCAGATAAGGCACCTGGGCCTGATGGGTTCACCATCAATTTTCATAGGGAATACTGGTATATCATCAAGGAAGCTCTGAAAAGAATGCCAAATTGGATGAGAAGAACAGACAAGGTTGGGGGGCCACCAATTCTTCCTTTCTCACATTGATACCAAAATAAGAAGAAAAACCCATGTCAATAGACCGTTCGAGGCCTATTTCACTCTATAATACCTCAAGTAAAATCCTTTCAAAAATGTTGGCCACAAGAATGAATAAAATAATGGGAAGGTCAATCTCGGATACACAGGGAGGATTTGTTGTTGGGTGTCAAATCCTTGACAACATCATAACTATCCAGGAAGCAATCCACACCAACATTGAACGCAAGCAACAAGGTATGGATATAAAGCTCGATATGGCTAACGCATTTGATTGACTAAATCACTTCTTTTTATTTGAAATCATGTCAAAGTTTGGCTTCTCCACAATGTTCATTAGATGGATTAAGGCTTGCATCGGCTGTCCTTGGATTTTTTCGTTGGTAAATGGTAGACCAACCAAGTTCTTTCAAGTCACCAAGGGAATCATGCAAGGCTGCCTGCTCTCCCCATATCTCTACCTTCTAGTCGTTGACTCTATGAGCAGAAAGCTACAGCAACAACAAGAAAATGGGGATCTTAAAGGTTTGAAAATTTCAAGAGGAGTTAGATCTGCAATCATGCACAATTTGTTGGCGAAACCATTATTCTTGGAGGCACATCCACGATCATAGCAGAAAGGTTCAAAAGAGTGCTCTCCACTTTCTTAAGCATCGGATGGTAAGATGAATGCTTCTAAATCAAAAGCTTATGGCTGGAATTGCCTCCCTAGAACCATGGAAAAGATATCACGAATCCTTGGATTCGAAGGACTAACATTCTGGAACTCTTTTAGTTACCTGGGCATTCCCATATTCAAAGGGTAAAAAGAAGAAGGCAAACTGGCATGGTCTGATTGACAAAATTAAAAAAAAACAATGCTTGGGGAACTAGATGGCTCAACCTAGCAGGAAATTTAGTACTTATCAAATTTGTCCTCTCTGCAAACCCAATTTTTGTCTGCTCAATTTCATAAGCACTTAAACAAATAAAATAGGAAATCAATGGAGAGATTCAAAAATTCCTATAGCAAGGAGGCAAGGCGACCAACACAAAAAAATCAATTTGATAAATTGGGACACCGTGTGCAGCCAAAAGCAATATGGTGGAGCGGGAGTAAGAGCTCCCCAAAACATGAATTTAGCACTCGACACAAAATTATTATGGAGAGTATCCACTGGATAAAATGCATGGTGGGAAAAGGCCCTTGAAAAAAAATATATGAAAAGAAATAGAAGAAAGTGTGTTGAGAGCATAAACACAAGGAGAGTTGGGTCTCTAATCTGGGATCTCTGCAAAAAGGCAGCGTATATAATCCAAGAAAACATCTATTAGATTGCAGGGAATGGGAAATGTATTAAAATCTAGTAGGACAAGATAGGATCGAATTCCCAAGCAAACTTTTGTCATAAGCTAAACAAGTTGAAGGAATGCAACAACTTCAACACGCTATACGATATTTTAGTATGGACAGGAAGTGGTAGATGGAAAGGGTGGAAGAATATAGAAACCCCAACGCATCTTCAAGATGATTACAGAGCACTCCTCATGCTCATGCATGGGTAAGCTCCCATTCATAAAAACATTGTAGACAGTCGTGGATGGGGAAAATAGGAGCATATATGGTGAAAGAAGGTTGTCGTATGATATATAAAAATAAGAACGGGATAATAGAAAATAACAGGTGGAATAAAATTTGGAGTAGCGATGGGTTTCCAAAGATCAACGTCTTCTTCTGGATCCTTTCCCACCACAAAACACTCACAGTCGAGAATCGAAGGAAGAGAGGGATCGTAAGGTTGCTACGTTGCATCCTGTGTAAAGAGGAGGAGGAAAGCTTGGAGCATGTTTTCACAAAGTGTAAATTCACACAGAAAGTCTAGAGTAAGGCGCTCAAAGAATTAAATATGAATATTAAGCTGCCAACGAAATGGAATAATTTATTCTTCAGCTGGAAATATTACTATCAGGGCTCTTTCAATAAAAAAACCAGACTTTGCTAGAGCATGGAAAGCTCTCCCAAGATTTATTTGCTGGAAAAATTAGACTGTAAGGAACAAGGAAATCTTCGAAGGAATAAGCTCATGCATTAATAAAGTTTCTGCCTCGGCAAAGGTCTTATGGGTGGACACTTTATCCATAAGAGGAATGAAAAGAATAAAAAAGGAACCTCTTACGGTTCAAGAAAGAGCTTGGATGGTCGACCTCATTTGGCATCCTTCCCCACGTTCCTGGTTAAACCCCTCAAAGAAGTAGAGTCTTCCAAGCTGGCAGATAAGGATGAGCAATGATGAACTACAAAATTGGTGGACAAAGATAGGAAAAAGTTCTTTGTTCTTTGATGGTGCCTTGAAAGGAAATCCATGGATAGAAGGCCCAGGTGGAGTAATATTTGGCTCCAAGGGGAAAAAGAAAAAAGAGTATTCCTGTGGCATTGGGAGAACAACAAATAATGGCATGGAATGGCTCACTTTAATCAAAGGTTTGGAGTTGGATAGAGAAATGGGGATTGAGGAAATGAGTGCCATAGGAGATTCCCTAATTTTCATTAGGGAAGCAAGAAATATCTCTAGAGATCGAAAGATTCCATCCTCAAATATGCATCACATCCTCTACTGTCCAGTCAAGGAATTCAAAACAATTACCTTCCTTCCTGTTTTGAGAGGTCAAAACCAATAGGCAAATAGCATGGCCAATAAAGGGGTTGGTTTTCGTTCTGGTGTCTTAGAAAATGATAGTGTCATTCTTGAAAACGTTTGGATCCCTTAAAATCTGATTTGTTTATGTAATTTTTTGTTTCTGCATTTTATTGCTTGGCCAATTTGTAAGAAGATATAGCTTCCACAGTATAGGCAATTTTCATGATAGCTACAAGCTAGAGAAGGATGAACAAGGTGTGATGGATGATGTCCTATTGTGAGAGCAATCTTATATGTATTTTGTATCCACATTATTTTCTATATAATCAAAAAACACCCAACCATTTATGTTAAAAAAACAAGTTATATTTAATTATAGATGTAAATTTATTTATATTTATATAGGCA
>LPNX010126731.1:45909-105373 GCA_001517045.1 Pseudotsuga menziesii | reverse complement strand
TATATTTTGAAATTTATAAACATAATATATATAATGACAATCATTATTAATATTTGATGGTATTTATTAGAATAATATCCAAATTGACAGTGTTGTGTACTCACTTATAAAGCAGGGATGTGTGACTATTTTAATCAATTGATAAGTGAATAAATGTATTTGTATAATACATATGCTAAGAAGATTGTGTAGAGCATGGTTGTGTTGTTATTTTTATTTTATTTATACATAATATCTTTTCTTTCATTTAATAAATTTAAATTTTATTTAAAAATTTTAAATTTTTATCATTTTTATTTTATTTATAATAAAGTAATTAAGTTATATATAATTAAAAAATGGAGGGTTATTTCTTATTGCTCATATCCACAAACTCTTCAATCTAATTATCAAGCAAATTTCCTTAATCTTTGGAATAAAGGCATCATTAATAAAAATAACCCATCTAAGTATGGGACTGTAACGACCCCAAAACAATACACCAGAAATTTCTATAGAATCAAAGAAAACACAACAATTATAAGGGAGGTTAGAGTCACCTACTTGAAAACAATGCCGGAAAAACACTTGGAGAATCAGTTCCTCCCAACCATAGGAGAGGATCGCAAAACCATTACGATCCCAACTCCACCCCCGAGTTGGATCACCAACCATGCACTAGAACAACAAGTAAACTTCCATGCGGCACTCTTTCTCAGAGTCTGTAACAAGCTACAACAAGAAATATTCCATGCAGCACTCTCTCTCAGAGTCTGTAACAAGCTAAGTGATGGACTTATGAAAGGGAGAAACACTCAACTCATGCACTCACAACAAAGTTTCTCCATGCACAACATGGCATCCCATGTTATACCAATGCACCAATATATAGCCTTTGCTCAGGTCTTATGCCATCCCAATCAAATCTCCAATCAATCCATAAATCCCTATGATTTAGGATCTTGTCTGGTTGTTGAGTTTTAGATTGGATTTGATGGGTAAAGATCTCTCTTGCTTGCTTACACATGTTCTCTTGTGCCATGGTGGTGTCCCCTCATGTAACTAGATTCTCCAAGTGTCTTTTCCTTTTATTAATAATAAAATAATAGTTTGTTGTGTAAAATGTCACTCACACCTCTTGTGAGTATTTCGAGTTTTTAATTAACTCTTACAAAAATAATTGTCTTCGAAGTTATTTTCACAAATATTAAATAAAATAATAAAGTTGGGGGTATTACATTTCTCCCCCCCTTATTCTTAACACCGTCCTCGATGTTCTTTTATTCTGAGCTCTCTTACTCATTATGGAATACGGAGGAATATGCTTATCACATTTTATCCTCCATTTCCCAAGTAGCCTTTTCAGGGATGAAGTGCTTCCATTGAACTTTTATTTGAATGATGGCTTGATTCCGTAGCGTACATTTATTCATGTCAAGGATGTGAAAAGGTTTGATTTGGAATTCTCCCTCAGATTCTACTTGAATCACATTCCAGTCAATTATATGAGTACCATCATGTATATACATTTTGGTAATAATGAAACATGAAATACATTGCGTTCTTTTATATTAGGGGGAAGCACAAGCTGATAGGCCGCCGACCCTATCTTAGCTAACACTTCCAAAGGCCTACAATACCTGGGTGCCAGCTTGAACATCTTCCCAAACTCAAAGCACTCTTTTTCGACTTTTACCTTTAGGTATACATGATCACCAATGTTGAACTCTCTTGGAGTTCTTTTTAAGATCCACATAACATTTTTTCTGATGTTCAGCAACTTTTAAATTTTGTTGCACTTCCTGGACAATATCTATAGCATAGTGCAATCAAGCATGCTTCAATGCATACATGTTTTCTCGTAACTATACTTTTTACAAGAAGATAAACATGTCGATCATTATATGCCAATACGGAAACACAAAATTTTGCATTAAAAAAGTCAATACTTCACAGAGTATAGAACATACCTGTGTGAATGCAAGTCCATTAGGTCGAACTACTATTAACCTCATATCTAGCTCATTTATTCAATTCTTTTGAATCGTACTTGTAAATTGAAAATGTGTTGAAGAAATTGTCACCTAATCTATAATATTTTTCAATCTTTATAATAGAATCCTTTAATTTATAAAGACAGAGATCATCCTCCATTTTAAAATGTCAAGGTTATTCTATAAAATATACAATCATCCATTGTAACAAACCAAAATAAGTAATACATAGTTTCCTCAACCATCATCCTTTATATGTGTGTGTGTGTGTGTGTGTTTGTGTGTGTTTTAAAAGGATGTTTTAATGTATTTGCATCATATTCCTAATTACATAAATCACAAAAAGAGTATTTACTAATGAATGCAATGTCTTCATTTATAGAATCAAATCTTTGTAATTTATATAAACACTAACATGTAAATAGCTCACAACTTTATACATTACAATACATATAAAATTATGTTATTTAAATTGAACATAATAGCACTATAATAATCACAACTCGCTATCTCCATATTAAAATAATAGATATGACCTAAACAACATTGCACCCAATAAATCATCAAATGTTGTTTTAATGGAATCATATAAAATGTATTTTCTATAAACGCATTCTCTTTTCAATGGTATAAAAAGCGATCTTTTATTTTCATCAAATCTAAAGTGGGTAAAATACATTCCCTTTAAAATTATACTTAGTATTATTGCAAAATAACATAAATTTGTATTATATGGAACCACATTACAATTTCAATCTAAAGCACCTTTATCAATATCATTCACATCCCGATTACTAGAGCCTTACCTTCAATATGAGATCCACCCCTCTTTTTTCTATTAAAATAGTTAGATTTTTCCTCAAGACAACAACTATATATATATATGCACTCTTTTCTTTCCAACATCAATATGCTTTAAATCTGAAGTCTTACGTGTGATGAAATATATTCTCATTCCTCTATGACAAATACATTTAATCTTAAGCTAAACATAATTTAATGTTTTCACTCAGGTTATACATGATGTAACCTTAGATTTTACTAAATGCATTAATGAGATCCTTAAAAATTATTTTAAAATCTATGTAATTTAGATTAAAATAACATAAGCAAGTTCATAGAATACCATGACTCTAAAGTAGTATAAAATTAGAAATTACCTAACACCATTTCCATTCCAAATAGCACATAAATGATGGGACCCTTAAAGAATGTTTATCAATTATAAGGATGAGATATTTATGATTCATTTAAGGTATACTTAAAAGTAACCTTCCTAAGCGTATGACATACCATTCTTCCAATACAGATAAGATGTATAAAATTTAGTCCTTTTAGCATATGCAAGCTACCTAAAATGCAATTTCATCCTATGTTTATAAAACATATGTGACATATTCTTCTAAAAATAATATAAGTGTGTTCTCTCAAACATGTGTAATACATATGTCTTCTTCTACTATATGCAATACATATATAATGTACAGATCATATTTACAATTCTTCTATTTTCTATAAAATATATATAAAATGCAAGTGTTACGATATCCATAAAATGTTAATCCTTGTGTTTTCATAAATATATGGAATGCCATGCTTTTCCACACCAATAAAATATACATATTACTATCATTTTCAATGTGAATAAAATATATAAATTTTAATTATTTTCATTATGAAATAAGTATATATGAATTACAATTCTTTTCAAATGATAAGATTTTTAATTTGTAATACTTTCCAAGTAACAATGTAACAAATATTATACCTATATTCAATATATATATCCATTGTGATGGCTTCAATATATACATAACTTATAAAATACATTTTTCATTTATCTAACAAGCCCAATTTATCTTTGCAACTCAATGTCACAACCCCCAATGTCACATCCCTCACAATGTTAAAACACCAACATAATAAATCTGTTGTCAATAATTAATCTTAATCTACACTTTATCATAATCTTAAAAAAAATACAAACAACCTCCCACCTTAGTTTAAATAATTTTCACTTCATAAAAAAACACTCATTACCTAAACAGTATCCATTTCATAAATAAACATCCCTTCACTTTATGAGAACTAATATTCACATCGTAGAGTGTAACCACCACTTCATAACTACACTTCATTTCTCATACTCTCCTTATCAAGCTTGGGTGTGGTCCTTCGACCAACACACGAGCCGAGATCCTAGATTTGTGGTCTCTATTGTTTGTGGCACACAAAATGGGCCTCCCATTTATGCATATATATGGTGACTCCTCAGTCACCATAAACTGGGCAAAAAACAAAGCTACTCTTTCCTCACTAGAGCTGACCCATTGGTGTGAAAATACTAGGGCACTTCTTAATGGTTTTTCTTGGCTGTACATACGGCATGTCTATAGGGAGCACAACCAGAGTGCAGACAGCTTATCCAAAGATGCCCTTAACTTGACTCCTAGTCTCCTTTCTTTCACTAAAGTATTGGATGGTACCACAAGTATGAGTGGTAATTTAATTTTAAGATCTTTTAGAGCATGTGCCGGAGCTCTGTCTTGTCTATGTTTGGCACTGATAGACTTGTATCTCATTGGGATTTTTTTAGTATGCCAATGGGGCATCTCTGGATCAGTTCTCTGGGCTCTAGTTGTTCACCTGGTATAGACTGCTTACTGTTTGACGCTGGAAAAACCTGTTTTTTGTGATGGCTTCTCCTATTTTATGCATGGGGAGCAGATACTTCATTTATCTTAGTCTATTTCAGAACAAGCTCGCAATTCTGTTATTGCTAGTAGCGATTTGTAATATCCTATAATGGGAGGTACATTTTAATGTCCTTTGATTCATTTTGAATATCAAGGTCAGGATTTTTTCATCTAGAAAGCAAAACTACACTTCATTACTATAAAGGAATAATATAACATGAATATAATATATCATTGCATTAACTATCTATGTGGTATATTAGAATCACCTTATGCCCTTCCCCCATATAGCATATCTATATAAAACTATATCAAGGAACTTTTTATATCATTGCATTAACTATTTATGTGGTGTATTAGAATCACCCTACGCCCTTCCCCCATATAGCATATCTATATAAAACTATATCAAGGAACTTTTAAATGGAAAAGGAAAAGGTGCTTGATTGAAATTTCATTGTTTTCTATTTAATCTCTAAGATATTCTATTCTAATAGAAATCATATAATCACATTTCTAGGCATATCTACGTGTTCAAGATACTAATAAACATATATTTTACAGTTAACAACAAATCCAACGCAACGCAGAGGTGTGGTCATATCTGAGTTTTCAATCCAACGCAGACCTCTGGGATCCAAGGTAGACTATCAATTTAAATCAGATGTAGACAAAGGGTTTCCCCTTTCCATAGGACCACCAAAACACAAATAGAGAGTAATTGGACAGAGTTTATACTCTATTCTAATAGAAATCATATAATCACATTTCCTTGCATATATACGTGTTCAAGATACTAATAAACATATATTTTACAGTTAACAACAAATCCAACGCAAAGGCGTGGTCATATCTGAGTTTTCAATCCAACGCAGACCTCTGGGATCCAAGGTAGGCTATCAATTTAGATCATATGCAGACAAAGGGTTTCCCTTTCCATCAGGGCCACCAAAACACAGATAGAGAGTAATTGGATAGAGTTTATACTGGCAGAACAAAATATCGCCCATGCAGACAGGATTGTAGAGATTTGGATCCACCCAAAAGTTAAAACGTATGCAACAATGCTTAACATCAAAACAAGCAAGAGAATAAACAACTTTGAAAATGTAAATGCCATTGCAAGCTTGAAATTCTTAGATCTCAGTTCAAACATAAGTACAGAGCACCAAATCCATCTGTAACCACCAACACAGGATCAAAATGATACCGATATTGGATCTGCCAAACACAATCATAAATCGATTTGGAAAACAATATGGGTTAAGGGGAAAGAGAAAAAATAAAATTGTATACAGCAAAACCAACAAAAACGATATTGAATATTTACCCCATAGCTGGGTTATATGATGATGATCAACAATATAATATTTATATAATTCTAGCGATCTGGAAAAAAAATTAATGCAGACATAAAATGGTCTGATACCAACGCTGATTTTGGAAAGACAGTATATCTCGGTCCCAGATTGAATCTAGAACCTTAGATTAAAAAAAACACTTAGATACATATATTTTTTTTAATTTGGTTATGACTGTCCACATACCAACGTAGGTCCAGTAAGGGAAACATTGAGCCGTTCTGTAACTAAACCTTGAAAAAACATCGCCTTGATGACTAAGGTTTATATAATTTGTTATAAAAATTATAGAGATGCTTACTTCATACAGTTATAAACAAAAAAATCCATCCAAGAACATAGATGTCAATATTCTGCACCAGGGATCATAGATAGCCAGAAACAAATTCGTCCTGCCCCTAACAAGGATCTCGTGAATCTCACGAAAGCACAAGGCAGAGACGGACACACTCTAATTAGAGTCTCTCGGGTCTGTGACAGAACAAGCAAAAAAAAATATAACCTAGAAATCGTTGGATACCCCAGATCAAAGAAAATAAATAATTGAATGCCAAATGCCTTTTGACAGATTGCCCACTTCATAGAGGAGTTGATACACAGTGTGTTTAGGGATTCAAGGAACAAGTTCAATAAAGACCCACGAAAATGAAATTTGTGACCTTCCCCCAAATCGAAAGAAAAATACCCATCACCATGCCAAGATCCGAAATGAGTTCCGAAATGAAAGGGCCCACAGAGAGAACCTCGGAAACCCTGAACAACAGGAAACTAAAGATCCACTCTGTGAGAACAGAGTGGACCAAGGACCAAAATGACCTCCTCGGAACCTAGATACAGATTGGGATTTTGGTTGTTCACTTGTTGCAGAATGAATAAATGGGACATGAGTAAATGGAGATCTATGATTTTCACCAGCAAACCACACTAACAATTTTTGCATTATTGCAAATGAAGACATTATCTATTTAAAAAATAATAAAATAATGACCCTCACCAAAATCGGTATCTATTAAACTTGCTTCCACGATTGATTGAGACATGAGGTAGGTCTTGACTTAAGTTTAGTAATAGAAAATCATTCCACTAAAGACTTCCATTATCACTCGATGCTAACAACAGATTAGATGACCACTAAACCAATTTAGGCTATGTTGCTTACATTTACAAACCCGGTAAAATATTGAATAGTAAAAAAAATTATGGTTATCGCTTAGATAACGCAGAGATGTCTCCAGTGACCCGTTAGCAAGATATTAACTAGCAGACACATATAACTCCACTTGAACTGATAGTCACCGTGTAATCTAGAGAAGGTGATCAAAACTAAAAGGATATCATCTAGCATGCACCGTCAAAACATTGAGGATATAAATAAAATCGACTGAATATAATTTGCGTGTATTGCCACAATGCAAAACTAGGAAAATCACCTCAAGGGAAATCGCCCCCTTCATTTTATACACCATCAAAAAATTTGAATGTTTAAAAGGAATCTATGGGCATATCGTCCCCATACAAACTTGTAGGTTGACTGTAATGTCCTCGTCCGATTAGGCAACAAAACACCCGCTAACATATTTAATCCCCATAGGCTCAAGCAGGAACTGCATAAGAGGGGATTGACTGAGGACATTTGGTACTTAGAACAACTCGGGACACACATTCAGTACTAAAGTCAGCAGTAGGCTAAAAGAAGCCTTTTATCTTTAGGCTTAAAAGTCAACATCAAATTAGAATCACATGCATGCAAAAGTAAAAGTACAAACCCTAAAAGTGACATGTGAACCCTAAAAAGCGCATAAGGATCTATTTAAGAAGGATGAGGAAGTCTAAAGAGATACCTATGTTTATTATTGATTGATTTGGATATTTGAGCAGCAGCACAACGTGCAGCTACGACACTTGGGGTTGAGGACGAAGTCTTCAACTAACAAGGGTTCGGAAATGCAATATCTGCCCTAGTCTCCTTCAGGATAAACCATCAAGGTTTGTCACCGCATTTATCGTATTCATCATTACTCAGTTTTTCAGTGTATTCCAGAAGATTATTTGCAATTTCATCTGTACAGTTGCGGGGGATTTAGCTGGAAAACCCCAATTCATTCACCGGGACCCCATATCACCATATGATGATGGCATGTGACCTGCATCCTCACTGACAAGATCACTCTACTGCTTTGAGTGATTATCAGCCACCGGTTAGCTCACTTGAAGCAGCTAGCAGCAGAACAGAGAAGAGAGAGTGTATGAACACCAGTCAGGTGAACCAATTCACTAGGGTACCTGGAGAGGTCAAATCTTCTGCATGCTCCAACCATTCTCTCCACCACGGAAACATCTACACTCCGGCAAATTTGCAACTCCAACAAACTACCCCTCCACAAAAAACGTCATCTTTAACTGATCCAGACTGCTGGGGGAATTAGACTGGAAAAATGGGTTATTACTTCATCCGCTCAGCTTATCTTGCATGCGTATTTTCTTAGGAGCATCTTTAGCAGGATTATCAGTGGTAAGTGTTACAATCTTTCCTACAAACCCTAACCCTAAATTCAGCTTTAATTTAGGGAAATTTTTCATGGCAGTTTTGCATGCCCAACTATTCAGAAATTTTGCATAGAATTAGAGAATATCAATATTTGGGATATTACATCGACTCTATTCAAACACAGAATGGAAAAGACAAGGCCATAACCAACAGTTTGATAATTAAGAAAACGACGACTACAAGTGGACATCAATAGGTTCAAGTTCAAATTCAAATCCTTAAACATAATATTACATTTTCAAAAACAAATTAGCCAGAAATACCAGTTTTCCAAAACAAAACAAAACAAAAAACAGAATCCATCATTTTTGCAAACTATAAAAACCTGTCAATCTATTTTTTTTTAAGTTCTTGAAAAAAGAATATGTAACTCAATCAAGGTTTTGATAATTACCCAAATAATAAGAGCTTTAAGAAAACACACTTGGCTAAAGTTGCTATTATAAAACTACAGCTCACCTCTAATAAGGGAAATCAGATGATGAGCCTTCATGTCCGAGCTTTGAACCTTATGCTCTAATACAATAATGTAACGACCCCAAAACAATACACCAGAAATTTATGCAGAATCAAAGAAAACAAAGCAATTATAAGGGAGGTTAGAGTCACCTACTTGAAGACAATGCCGGAAAAACACTTGGAGAATCAGTTCATCCCAACCATAGAAGAGGACCGCAAAACCATTATGATCCCAACTTCACCCCTGAGCTGGATCACCAACCATGCACTAGAAAAACAAGTAAAGTTCCACGTGACACTCTTTCTCAGAGTTCACAACAAGCTACAGTAAGAAAGCTTCCACATGACACTCTCTATGAGAGTCCGTAACAAGCTACAGCAAGAAAGCTTCCATGTGGCACTCTCTCTCAAATTCCATAACAAGCTATTTGATGGACTTGTGAAAGGGAGAAACACTCAACTCATGCACTCGCAACAAAGTTTCTCCATGCACAACATGGCGTCCCATGCTATCCTAGTGCACCAATATATATAGTGTTTTTCCAGGTCTTATGCCATCCCAATCAAATCTCCAATCAATCAATAAATCCCTATGATTTAGGATCTTGTCTGGTTGTTGAGTTTTAGATTGGATTTGATTGGTAAAGATCTCTCTTGCTTGCTTACACATGTTCTCTTGTGCCATGGTGGTGTCCCCTCATGTAACTAGATTCTCCAAGTGTCTTTTCCTTTTATTAATAATAAAATAATAGTTTGTTGTGTAAAATGTCACTCACACGTCTTGTGAGTATTTCAAGTTTTTAATTAACTCTTACAAAACTAATTGTCTTTGAAGTTATTTTCACAAATATTAAATAAAATAATAAAGTATTGGGGGTATTACATGGACCATTATGATTATCCCTCTCTTAGTCAAATTTTACGGTATCATTTTAAAAAAGAAAATCAATGTGTGGCTAGAAAGTGAAGCTAAGCAAGATTTAGAAGACATCACTCTACCATGGACCACCTCGTTACACTTACGATCATTGGAGAGGAATACATGATAATAGTAAATCTAATATTTGTTGATTTGATTCAACGACATTGGGTCCCAAGACAAATCGTCATAGATATAAGATGGTAGCACTTAGAGGACAATCTATGACCTTCAATGTGCCTTCAATGCTATGGGAGAACGATGGACAAGAGGATCAATGTCAGTTGCAAGGATTCCGACCAAGGGTAGTCGACAATAGGAGGCAAAACGATGGGATTATCAATCAACGGTTGAAGATGATACCGACAAGATTGAGAAAGAAAGTCATGAGTTAAGTCGACAACAATAGGTATGTGATGACCAACTGTTCAACAAGGATGTCGAGGAGCATAACTGTTGGGGTAGTTGGAGCAGTTGCAACACAGTTATGACGGTTGTTACAGAAGTTTGAGTGAAGAAACCTAATGAGAGGAGACACGTGAAGTATTTAGTGAAGTATGGCAGTTCCTAGGAGTGTGTGAAATTCTAAAAGGAGAGGTAAAGGACTGAGAACTAGATATTAGCTATAACTACTGGTTAATGTTCAGAAAACATGGCTTTTGTTTTTACAGGCCTAAAGACTTTTGGGAATTTTAGCTTCTAAACCTTCAAGGTGGAGCTTTCGACATTCATTCCAAGAGTCGAGAGTGTAAAAGGGTTGATGTTTACTCCGACTAATCTGAGCTTGGACTTGGGTTGCAATCTCCTCAGCTGTAAATAGATTGTTTCATTTAATTAAAAACCATAATCCTTGGCAAAGTTGTGTGTGTTGTATGATTGTTTGTGCTTTCGTTGTGTGCAGTGATCTGCAACCAACCCACCCAGGTCGCGTCAGGGTCAGTTGGTATCATATAAGGAAGTTTTCCTCCTTGGAGGGTCCAATTGCAAGTATACATGGAAAGTGATTCCAACTATAATTGGGTAGAGTTGTTGGGAATGTTGGAAGACGACCGCGCAGAGGCGCAGGGGTCATGATTGACCGTGAAACATTTGAATAGTCCATCCAGATGGCGAGTACGTTGAAAATAAGTTAGAAGTTATGAAAGAGGCATAACAACAGGGATATGTCTCTGAAATCCTTGACCGTAGTGAGGAAGGAGTTGAGGAAGAAGCAAATGTATTAGAAGATGAATAAGAAGAGGACCCAAAAGGAAAATTGTTGAAAGTTTTGTTGGAAATCAGGGGCAAGGCTAAGATGGACATGCCTACCTACTCTGGAAGTTTGAATCCTAAAGGTCTAATAGACTGGATTGGGGAGATGGAGAAATTTTCCTGTCTAAAGCTGAAAGGACATGCCTCATTGTGGTGGCACAATGTGCAGGATGATGAATTAAAGAAAGGAAAATATAAAGGGAAGGCCTAGTATAGAATGGTTTCCAAGTTGAAGGACAAGTTCCTTCCCACTCACTACATTATTTCTCTGTTCACGAAGTTGTAAACCTTGCGACAAAAAGAGATGACTAAAATAATTCATGGAGGAATTATATCAACTGTCCATTAGGTCGAGACAAATCGATGAAGGGGAGGAGGCAATCACAAGATATGTGACTGGATTGAAGTATGCCATCCAGGACGAGTTGAGCTTGTCAAGGTTCAGGACAACCAGAGAAGATATTAGTTAGCACTGAAGGTAGTGGAGAAACTGTCCATAAATTCTTCGATGAGTAGAGAAAAGTTGATTGTCATCACCAAAGGTTAGACCAGTGGGTTGAGAAGAGAGGAAGGTTTTGAAGAATGACGAGAAGATAGCACAACCAAAGATAGTGTGCCAGAATACCGATGAGGAGGTGAGAAATCCAGAAGTCGAGGCAATAATAATCGCAGAGGAACTTTGGGAGTACAAAGCACAGGCCAATCCAAGATAATTTGCTATAAGTGTCGAGAGCTTGGATATAACGCATATTAATGCCCATAACACTTGCATACCACAGGATGACAAGACGACAGAAGTTGAGGTGTAGATGACGAGGTTGTTTTGACTGTGAAGGGAAACTCTGATGAAGTTGTGTCATGAGGAGGTTGAAACCTGACGACCCAAAGGACGTTATTGCAATAAACACAATAGGAGGAGAGGGAGTCAATGCAGAGGAAGTCCATTTTATGGACAAAATTAAATATTTGAGACATGCTTCATGGCCATCGTTGATGGAGTCAATACAAAAATATGGTCTCGACGAAAGTAATTAGTAAGTTGGGGTTGGAGTGTCAACCATACACTAATTCCTATAGAGAGTCGTGGTTGTAGAAGGGTCGCCTTGTTACGGTGACACAACAATGCTTAATAATTTTCAAGATAAACGGGTTACGTGATAGTGTTATATGCGACGTAATCCCACACAAAAATAACAATATGATTTTTCACTCACATTTTCAATCACTTATTCCACTAGATCCTTTCCATTTTAAAGTCTCTAGTACCCCTATTCCAAAATCCATGTGTTGTTTTGCAATGCCCCTTTTTTCTTAACCTTCATACGTGCATGAATGTTGGCTCGCTTCGACTAACCCAAGTTCAACCTTCCAATCCGACCAACAAAACCCAAGGTACTTATTTGACACCGTTTACCCCCATCGACAACACCTACGACACATTGAGTGAAATCTCACTCGATATACTTAGAGAAGATGTAGCAACCAGGTTTCCACAGTGGTAAACATGATATCTCCATGCTAACAACTGATAGGCAAACCAACAAAGTCGACATATGAACCTTCATATAAAACCATCGACATGCAACTAAGACAAACACATACTACAACCCATTGAAGCATTTGTCATTTTAGTTACTTATGCAGAAAGGAACATATTATCATCAACCATAAAAAAACACAAGACATCACACAATATTAGCATACACCATTCGGCACATGAATCTTAACTTGGAAACCCATATGAGAAAAAACCACAAAAGCGCTCTTCATTTGGTATGAGTCGTGTCTCAAACGCTTTGGTCTGCGCACACAGCCTGCAAACATCTCTTCATAACCTCCATCACCTTACATCCACGCTCACAGCTTGCGGATCAATAATCCATTACATCCATGACTCTTATTTATCTTTCTCATTACAGTAGACAATATTATAGACTTACCATAATTGTACTTCGACCATCTCTATCTTACCTTCCGACCAAAACATAATTTTATACAAAGTAAGAGATAAAATTAGAAATCCTTGAATCTGTGGAGCAACCCAGAAAATCTTAGGGTCAAGTTTTTGAAATCCTTGAATATGTGGATGGACATGTCAAGCATTTATATGTATATGGGTAATATGAAAGTTAACGTTGTGTCAGTTAGAACCATAGTTTTTACTAATTTTTTCACTAATTAAATTATATTTAATTAATATATAATATATCTAATTAATATATAATATATGTAAATTTATTTATTTACATGTTTTTTAATTAATTAATTAAGTTATATTTAATTAATATATAAATTATATACGTAAATTTATTTATATTTTTATAGGCAATATGGAAGTTAATGAAGCTTTATTATTTTATTTTATTTTATTATATATATATATATATATATATATATATATATTAATGTGTGATGGTCTTTATTTGAATAATATCCAAATTGACACTGTTGTGTACTCACATATAAAGCATGGATGTGTGACTATTTTAATGAGTTGATAAGTGACCAAATATATTTGGATAATACATAAGCTAAGAAGATTGTGTAGAGTTTGGTTGTGTCGCTATTTTTATTTTATTTGTATATAATATTTTTCCTTTTATTTAATCAATTTAAATTTAATTTGGAAATTTTAAGTTTTATCATTTTTATTTTGTTTATAATATTTTTGTAAGTAATTAAGTTATATCTAATTAAAAATTAGAGGGTTATTCCTTATTGCTCACATCCAAAAACTTTTCAACTCTATCAAGCAAGGTTTCTCTAATCCTTGGACTCAAGGCTTCACTGATAAAAATAACACATCCAATTATCAGACCATTATAATTATCCCTTCCTTAGTCAAATTTTACGGTTTCATTTAAAAAAAATCAATGCGTGGCTAGAAAGTGAAGGTAAGCAGGCTTTAGAAGACATCACTCTACCATGGACCACCTTGTTATGATTAGGATCATTGCATAAGAATACATGATAATAGTAAATCTAATCTAAGTTGATGATATGCAGGGGCATAGGGGCCTAAGACAAATCGTCGCATATAAAAGATTGGAACGCATAGAGGACATTATGTGACCTTCAGTGCTATGGACAAACGGTGGATAGGAGGATCAACGTTAGTTGCAAGGATTCCGGCCAGGGGCGGTCGATGACAAGCATCATAACGGTGGGAGGATCAATGAAGGGTTGAAGATGATACCGACCAGATTGAGAAAGGAAGTTGTCAGACCATTATAATTATCCCTTTCTTAGTCAAATTTTACGGTTTCATTTAAAAAAAATCAATGCATGGCTAGAAAGTGAAGGTAAGCAGGCTTTAGAAGACATCACTCTACCATGGACCACCTTGTTATGATTAGGATCATTGCATAAGAATACATGATAATAGTAAATCTAATCTAAGTTGATGATATGCAGGGGCATAGGGGCCTAAGACAAATCGTCGCATATAAAAGATTGGAGCGCATGGAGGACATTATGTGACCTTCAGTGCTATGGACAAACGGTGGATAGGAGGATCAACGTTAGTTGCAAGGATTCCGGCCAGGGGCGGTCGATGACAAGCATCATAACGGTGGGAGGATCAATGAAGGGTTGAAGATGATACCGGCCAGATTGAGAAAGGAAGTTGTGACTCAAGTCGTCATCAACTTCTATGTGATGACCGACTGTTCAACTAGGATCTCGAGGAGCAAAATCTCTGGGGTAGTTAGAGCAGTTGCAGCATAGTTATGGCGGTTGTTGCAAAAGGACATGTGGCGAAACCTGTTGAGAGGATCCACGTGAATTATTTAATGAAGTATGGTGGTGCCTAGGAGTATGTGAAACTTCTAGAAGCAGAGGCGAAGGATGAAGAACTAGAGATCAACTCTAAATACCAATTGATGTTTAGAAAATGTGGCTTTTGGGTTTTGGGGTCCAAAAGACTTTTGGGATTTTTAGCTTCTGAACTGTCAAGTGGGAGCTTTAGAAATTTATTCCAAAATTCTCGAGCGTAAAAGGGTTGACGTTCATTTCAACTAATCCTAGCTTAGACTTGGGTTGTAATTTCCTCTATAAAGAGATTGTTTCATTTAATTGAAATCCATAATCCTTGGAAAAATTGTATGTGTTGTGTGATTACTTGGGCTTTTGTTGTGTACAATGATCTCCAGCCGACCCAACCAGCTGTGTCAACGTCAGTTAGTATCATCAGAAGAGTTTTCCTGCATGGAGGGTCCAATTGTGATTAGATGTGGAAAGTGATTCCAGCTACGACTGGGTAGACTTGTTGGGAATGGTGATTTAATCATCTAAACATGAATAATGGCTCATAGAGGTGTCAATGTTCATGGAAGACGACCGTGCAGAGGTACAGGGGCCATGGTTGACCGTGTAGTGCGTCCAAATGGTGAGGACATTGAAAAAGTTGTTAGCAATGATGAAAGAGGCACAACAACGGGGATATATCTCTAAAACCCTTAAACATAGTGAGGAAGAAGTTGATGATGAAGAAAATGTGTTGGATGATGCAGAAGAAGAGGATCCAAAAGGAAAACTATTGAAAGTTTTGTTGGAAATGAGGGGCAAGGCTAAGATAGACGTGCCTACCGACTCTGTAAGTTTGAATCCTGAAGGTCTAACAGACTAGATCATGGAGATGAAGAAAGTTTCCTGTCTAAAGCTAAAAGGGCATGCCTCATTGTGGTGGAATAATATGCAGGCTGACAGAGTGAAGAAAGGAAAATATAAAGTGAAGACTTGGGATAGAATGGTCTGCAAGTTGAAGGACAAGTTCCTTCCCATTGACTACATGATTTCTCGGTTCCGGAAGTTGCAAACCCTGTGACATAAAGAGATGACTATGAAATAATTCATGGAGGAATTCTATCGATTGTCGATTAGGTCGATACAGATCTACGAAGAGGAGGACACAGTCGTGAGATATGTGAATGGATTAAAGTATTCCATTTAGGACTAGTTGATCCTATCAAGGATTCAGGACTACTAGAGAAGCATATTAGTACTGATGGTAGAGGAGAGCTTGTCTAAAAATTATTCGACGAGTAGAGGAAAGTCAACTGTAGCCACAAAAGGTTAGACTAGTGAGGTGACAAGGGAGGAAGGTCATGGAGAATGATGAGAAGAGAGCATAACCAGAGATAGTGTACCAGGATACCGATGAGGAGGTGAGAAATCCATAAGTCGAGGCAATAATAATCGTGGAGGATCTTTTTTAGGACAAAGAACAGACCAATCCAAGATCGTTTGCTATAAGTGTCGAGAGCTTGGACACAAGGCATATGAATGGCCATACAACTTGCATACTACAGGACAAAAAAAGGCCAAAAGTTGAGGCATAGATTACAAGGATGGTTAGACTGTGAAGGGAAACTATGATGAAGTTGCGTCAAGAGGAGGTTGAAACCTGACGTCCCAAAGAACGTTATTGCAATCAACATGATAGGATAAGAGGGATCCAATGCAGAGGAAGTCCATTTTTTGGATGAAATTGAAGATTTGAGACAAATGCTTCATGACCATCGTCGATGGAGGCAGTACACAAAACATGGTCTCGACAAAAGAAATTGGTAAGTTGGGGTTGGAGTGTCAACAACACAAGAATGCACATAGAGATTCGTGGTTGTAGAAGTGTCACTATGTTAAGGTGACATGACAATGCTTGATAATCTTTAAGATTAACGGGTTACGTGATAATGTGCTATGAGATGGAATCCCACACAAAAATAACAATATGCTTTTTCACTCACCTTTTCAATCACTTAATCCACTAGACCCTTTCCCTTATAAGTCTCTAGTACCCCTATTCCAAAGTCCACGTGTTTTCTTACAATGCCCCTTTTTTCTTAACCTTCATATGTGCATGACCTAGGGTTAACTTTTGGTGGGTCGGGTAACCCTTTGGCTCTTTGAGACTTTTTAGATAATGTATGTGTTTAATTTATATGCATGATGACAAATCTTGTAATGTGTGTGTGTGGTGTTTCTTGCTAGGTATGAGATTTCCACTTGTCTCTTTTTATTTACAAATGGTTTAATATGCATACTACAATAGTGTATGGATGTGCATGTATGATGGCCAATAACATATGATTGTTGCGAGGAATTGGATGTTATTCCTTGAGTCACAACATGAACATATGATGATAATGTGATGATGAATCCACATGAAATAATGCTAATGTTTATGCACATGCATGGCATGTGGTACATGCTGGTTAGGCATACATGAACTCATAGACAAAGTTCAATCCTTGATTAATTGTTTGTTTTCAAAGTAATGTCTTTCATGCTCATTTCAAAGTAAATCCTTTGATGCATGTCAATTACCACAAAGAAAGAAATGAACCTTGTTAGAGACTTATGGTTTCCACACAAGTTGAAAGGAATTGGTTTTGACTATTCTTTAGTAGCTCACTTTTCCCAAGCACAATCTTTTTTGGAGAGGATAAAGCCAAATCCCAAGCAATGGTCTTGCAAATCCTATAATATTTCATTTGTTTCCAAATAACCTTATATTGAAGCTATTCACCCTTTCTCTTATTGCAAATCATACTATTAAGTTTGCTCTACCTTCTTCATATATGTTGAGAGACATCCAATATCCTCTTAGACTCACACTTACTCATGCCCCAATACGCCAACAAACATAAATTTGACAAGAAATGTTCCACCTGATTTCCTATCAAGAAATTGTTGGCTTTGTTGGATTAAGTGCGATGACAATATGATAGCCAATCATATTATATTTTTTTATTCCACCGAGTTAAAAGTGTTTTCAAAGTAATGTCTTTCATGCTCATTTCAAAGTAAGGCCTTTGATGCATGTCACTTACCACAAAGAAAGAAATGCACCTTGTTAGAGACGTATGGTTTCCACACAAGTTGAAAGGAATTGGTTTTGACTATTCGTTAGCAGCTCACTTTTCCCAGGCGCAATCTATTTTGGAGAGGATATAGCCAAATCCCAAGCAATGGTCTTGCAAATTCTATGATATTTCATTTGTTGCCAAATAGCCTTGTATTAAAGTTCTTCATCCTCTCTCAAATTGCAAAGCATACTATTAGGGTTGCTCTTCCTTCTTCATATACGTTGAGAGACATCCAATATCCTCTTAGACTCACACTTACTCATGCTCCAATACATCAACAAACATAAATTTGACAAACAAAAAAAATGTTCCACCCAATTTCCTATCAAGAAAGAAATTGGTGGTTTTGTTGGATTAAGTGCAATGACAAAATGATAGGCAATCACATTATATTTTTTTATTCCACCAAGTTACAAGTGTGGATTAAGTAGAGTATTACAATTGACTCTCTAATGAATGCACATACATGTGGAAGAGTATGTCTCTATGCCTATTTGTTGTGCTTCCACGCCATCTTTTCCACTAATCCTTATAATTTTCCACTAATCCTTATAATAACCACTTTGCTAGAAAATATAACATGCATGTATGTTGTCTACATGATATTAACATGCCTTGCATGGGCACATTAATGATAGAGTCAAGTGACGATCCCACAACATTTGCTACACATTGTCTTAACATGTGCCACCTTTAAGAAAACTCTTATTACTTCACATGTATGTTTTCCCTCGCTTTGCTCCTACAACAAGGATGCCATAGTCCTTTATTGCAACGACTGTTCCATTTCATCATTTGACATGTGTTGGGAAAAAATATTGTGTATCGAAGGTCACATGACCATTGGCTTTTGAATGATTAGGGAAAGACCGCACATTGTAGGAGAGGAGCTCACTTACCTTGCTTCTACTAGAGAATGTCGCACTAAACATTCTTTTTAAACACCGCACTAAGAGTAAAAAATATGTGTAGAAGGTTGTAGGAATGGAGTGAGACTTTTCCATTCCAATCCATTCACTCGTATCCACACAACCTTATATCTTTATTAAAATGATCTACAATGTAACATTTTTTTCATTTTCATTTTATTTTTTATTTTTTTCTTAGTATTTATATTGAATCAAAGATAAGAAAATCGTTACAAAAGTATTATGATATATCTTCGAGATAGAAATGATCTTCCAAGATAGAGATGATCATATATATCATTATAATATTCTCATATACGTATATACACCTATCCTAAGAGATCTTCAGTTCATTCTTGAATTATTATACCAATTTTATCAAAACATAAATCACTATAACAACAATATATTCATAATAATTTTTAAATAAAATTTAAAATTAGGATAATCAACATAATGCCCCATTAACCAAATATTAGTAAAATGCAATAATAGAAACTAGGAACTGTAATTCTACTGTGGTTACCTCTTTTACATAATAAAGCATCCAAATACAAAATAAACCAACATTATTTGGTATATATGCAAAGGTGACTCTTTATGGTGTTAAACGGAGAGTATTATATAGAGCTCGGATGTTGATAAACTTGAGCGAATCTCGGGTTTTAAGTTATGGATGGGTGTTGGGGGCAGATTAAACATGAGTGCAGAGCTTCTATCTCTTTGGGGACTACTTTGGTTCGTTAGAAGACTATGGTTCTCAAATATCCAGATTGTGGGGGACTCGAAGACTATTATTAACTAGGTGAATGGTGTTTATGCACTCTTTTCTATGTCTCTCGACCATTGGATGAGAAGGATCAGATGTGTGATAGAGGAGTTTACTTACATCACTTTTAGACATATATATTGAGAATACAATACTGAAGTTGATCGTCTCTCCAAGTTACTTATTGGTGCTATGGATGGTCTTTTTGTTGAAGAATACATAAATTCTCTATTTGCGTCGGGCTCCTTGAATTTAATTTGATATTGTGTTGTGTATATTTCTTATTAGCTTATGTATATAAAAATACGCTATACCTTGTCTAGTATGGATTCCAAAATTCTTTAGGAGGCTATTATTGTTTTGTCCATAGTGACACTTTTATGTCGACTCGGGGTGTTAGTATTTTTTTTTCTAAGGAAAAAATTCGTAAATAACTTTATTTACATTCAACAGATGGCACAAAAGTCCATTAACACATAAAAACCCAACCTTAAAGCTGGTAGATACATTCAACATAAACCCCATAACGAGCTCAAAAAACCAAAAATGAAGTCCAAAGGCATTAACAGCCATATCAAAAAAATACTAGAAAGTTTCACAAACTGCTCACAAACTTTATCATCATTACAGAAAACTGCTCAACAGTTTCAAAAACTGATATCTGTGCATCATCAAGGTGTTAGTATTTATTGTCTAGTAGTCATTTGAATCTTCTACTTTGATGTAATGATGTAAATAACTTTGATTCACTAAATAACAAGTTGTATTTTTTTCCGATATAAAAACAAAACAAAAACTTGAGGACAATGAACAGAATGAATCTATGTGAGGTGAGAATGAATAGACATCATCCTTAAAAACCTCGTAAAACTTCAAAGGCAAAATGAACTTCACTCATAAATTAATTATTTAATAAAAAAAGAACTTCACTCATACATTATGGCCATCAAAACAAAAACGTACACAAACAACTTTCTCAAAACGGAGAGATCCAAATCTCCGAGGATTGATATTTCCAATTCAATTCAAATTTTAATCACAAGTATCTCGTAATCTATTTTGTTCTTATAACTCAAAGCCACCTGATGATCCAATGCGAATAATCAGCCTTCAAACCTCCGCTCCTAAACGTGAAGAAACCTCTATCTATGGAAGCCTAGGGTTTAGGGTTTATCAACATGCAAAACCATAGTCAAAATTTGATCGAAAACTGTAAATTTAATGCAATGCTAATTTGCAATGCCAAAGCATGGGAAATTTTTGTGCTCCATATCAGCAGCTTTAAATTCTTTCTAGGTTTGCAATTTCACTGATGCTTTTATGCAAGAAAACACATGCTTAGGGGGAGGAAAACCTGTTGAATCAATTCCAGAATGGCCACTGGACCCTTTCCATTTTAAAGTCTCTATTACCCTACTCCAAAATCTATGTTGTTTTGCAATGCCCATTTTTTCTTAACCTTCATATGTGCATGAATGTTTGTTATCAGCCAAAATGGCACTTCTCTGTCCGAGTGTTGACATGCATTATGTCGACACACAAAAGGACAATTAGGATTGAAGTGGCCAAAACACTATAGATTTCCATAACCATTGATACATGATCTCCATACCAGTTTGATATATTTTTATTCTGGGTCTAGGGTTGCACAGGCGACTATGTGCATTGCAACTCGCGTGTCACCGTCGTGACTATGTGCATTGCAACCCGCGTGTACCTTGCACACGAGTTACCTTCGAGCAACAAGCATATCATACGCGCATTGCTTAACAAATACTCGCGTGTACCTTATTTCTACCTTAAAAAATATAAATCGTGATTAGATGAGATTAGTTGGGTCTTGATCCATAATTCTCAACTGTCTCAACCATCCTAACCTTCGAAACCTCTCTATTTCCCAATGTATAAATAGAGGCCTTGGGATGGTGCTAATCAATCAATTTTGGACGAGCAAAGTTATGCTGGTGGTATACCTTCAGAGTCTTAGAGCAGCAAAACTCAGAGTCCTTGGCTGCAGAGGAGTCCTTGTGTCAGAAGCTGGGTTGTATTCTCACCTATTCATTGNATATATATATATATATATATATATATATATATATATGTATGAGATATTGCTTAAAGAATTGGCTCTTTGCAGGTGAATAGAAGCAACCCTAGAAGCTTTGGAGAAGATTGAAGCGAGAGAAGATCAAGCTTGGATCAACCATCATAAACCGGGTAAGCCAAACTCTCTTCCTATTCTCCTTTCATTTTCTGTAAAAGTTGATTGTCTGCAAGTCTAATAATAAGTTGGTAACCCCAGACCCTAGGTTACAAGGTGTATTGTCTTGTACAACAGAACTGGCGACTCCGTTGGGGAATCTAGCCTACTGTGGGTTCATCCTGTAGGTTCCCTTTTACAAGGCTTTGTTCTAATTCTGATTCTAAGTGTGGTCATTTTTATCTTGCTTTCGATTTACAGTAGAGTGTGCCAAGAAGTTGGTCCTAATCTTTTTTCTTTGAAAATATTTCGGTAGTACACGCAAGTTGTTGTATAAGACAGTCATGCATATGACCTTATAGACGCAGGTTGCTGTATAACACAATCGCGTGTCGTACGCGGGTTTCCTAAATACACAGGCACGTGTGTCCATTAGCAGACTAAAAGTTTGATAAGGTTTGCTTGTCCCTGTCTCTTTGGTTTTTTTATTTGTTTGGAAGTCTTCTGTTTATGGTATGGTTCTGTGAGTCTGAAGTCCATGTGTCACACATTTTGCTTGTTTTTTCAAGCCTTTAAGTTTTTTTTTGATCTTCTTGCATCTTGTGAAGTCTATGTGGCCCCCCTGTTTGGTCTGTAAGTTCAAGTGCTTGTGTCTAGGTCAGTGATCAGGGCCTTAGATGCTTTATACTCTATACTGCATTTTGTAGTGTCAGTTTGTCACTTGTTCTTTTGTGAATCCAGTGGACTCTTTGGGTTCAATAGTTTCTCTGACTCAGGTTTTTTCTAATTCTTCTTCTTGATTGGTTGAAGTAGGTCATTGTGGGTCCTTTATACCTCATTTCACTTTTTATACGCTTTGATTATTCGAACTTGCTCAAAACTCGCATTCAGTTGCATTATAGTTTTTGAAAATTTTGAAAAAGTGAAGAAAAACATTTTATACTTTTGCATTCAATTGCATTTAGTAATTTCTTTTCAGTATTTTTCAAATAAAATTCAAAAATTATAAAAAGAAGTCTTAGTATTCTCGCATTTAGTTTTAAATTCATTAGCTTCTATTTTGCAAAAAGAAAAGAAATTTGGTTTAAGTAGTTAAAATTTACTTTGAAATTTGCTTTATACATCATTTTGCTTTTTTTTATCGAGTCTATAACACCACATTGTTTCACGCCATTTACCTCTGACTAAAAACAACCTTCTAAAATGAACGATATAATTTAAAAAATTATTAGTAAGTTTTATTTTATAGGCTCCTACACCAACTAGCTTAGGCTAGACTTGTGGAATAGGGAGTTTCAACTTCCCAAAAGTGTTTAAATTCGGACGTAGTTGGCCAATCAATAGTTAAATCCTCTTCTATGTTGATTGTATATGGGAAGCTCCTCTCAAATGGGAGTTAAGAACGAGGCCGGGTGGAGGCTTGGACTGAGGAGATAACCCTCTGATTCCTTGTCAAAGCATAGACCAAGGTTTTTGCGTATCTGGGGACTTCTGTCAATACCACCCTTTAGGCCCCGTGCGGTGCCGATGTTGACAGGGTTTTAGGATTTTCTACCCTGCCCATGCGTACGAACCAAGCTTGCGACTGTCCCCCCAGCTGTCAGTATAGTTACGGTAGCCTTTAGTCTCTTTGAAATCTAGGGTTCATGCATAGGTACACCAGAAGGCTATTTCTAGTTGACCTTGGACGGGCTTGGAAGGTAACCCCGGTAGAAGGTGTGGGAGGGCGGTGGGTGATTCCTCCGCTTCTACCTAAGAACATCTACAGGGACGCCAAGTAAATGTCTCTCAGCTTTATTTTGGAAAGCACATCTTATACCCTTTATGTCTATTTTGGCTTTAGAAAATTTTGTAGTGATTGCTATGTGGTTTGTTTGTGTTTAGTTTTCCCTAGGGTGTGTGAAGAGTCAATTTTCAATTGTGGAGGACCAATCTCTTAGAAGATCAAAAAGGTTGTGAAACCTTCCTCCAGCTGATACAGTGGAGCCTCCACCGCCCCCTCAAGGCGGAGATTAGATACAGATGGGTCTTTTGAACCGGTAGGAATTAGTGAAGTTCCAGGTGAACCGAAACTTAGGACAAACCAAGTTGATACAACCACAGTAGAGATAGAAGACTTGCAGGTTGACGAGTTTGCAAGAAACTTTAATTTACCTCTTACTGACTTAAACGATCATGTGATCATCCAAGTTCGCCCGTTTGATTCACCTGTGATTGGTGTTCCCATGAGCAGACTTATGGCTAGCTCAAGAGAAGGTCCATCTACCCCCGCTCAGCCATTCTAATTGAAGAAGTGACGCCTCCCCTTGTTGGTACTCCTAGAACAAATACACCTACTACTCCTTTAGCTCCAGCTATTTGGGTGGTTCAACCATCGACTTCCACAAATGTAATAGGCTCTTCTGGTGGGGTGGTCACTGGGATTCCCAATGCACCTTTTGCTTCACCCTCTTTTGCACACACTACTCAGAGTGGTCTTGTTGGATCCTCTTAATTTTTCCAGGGTTTCCCATGGAATGGGGGGCACATTCCCCCATCCACTCATTATGTAGGTCCTACACCTACATATGTGGGGATGCATTTTGGAAATACTAACTCTTATGGTCAAGGTTTCCAAACGTCAGTTTCAATTCCATTCACGAGCTCTCCCTTTTTTCTTTTTAGTGGAGGGATACCTGCTCCTATTTTCCAGACTCGAATCTCAACTGGAGCAGCTCAAACCACATATACTGCACCACGCACAAACAATCCACTGGCTTATGGGTGGAATCATTTTCAAAGTAATATAGCTACTTCACAATCGATAGCTAGGGGCAACATCACCTTTACATTTGGGAACCAAAGGGTAAGTCCTTCTACTTCGCAAGCTCATACTCTTCAAGCTCTGGTTAGGCCCAAACTTTCATTCCTTGCAACTTTAAACTTGCCATATTTGTCTAAGTTAATGAATGACTCGGTGAAGCATGATGCCACTTGGCCACCTGTCCCTACTAAGCTACCTTCGAACATCCCAAAATTCGAAGGCAAAGTTGGTGAAGACCCAGAGGCTCATATCACCACCTTCTACTTGTGGTGCTCTTCCAATTTGCTGAATGATGACATCGTTTGGTTGAAGTTGTTCCAAAGAACTCTGACTATTGTTGCAGCAAAGTGGTATGTCGAATTACCCTCTGTTGTGTTTGACAATTTTTGGGACTTAGCCAATGTGTTCCTTAACCACTTCCAACTTCCTGTCCGGTATGATACCGATACGGATTTACTGTCCACCTTTCGGTAGGATAAGGCCACTCACATTTCAGATCACATCCAAGAGTGGCGAAGGCAGAAGAGGCTCATTAAGGCCACTATCCCTCCCGAGTTTTTGTTCGAATGGTTCCTTAAGTCCTTATTGTCGTATATATAAAAGGATGTATCCACTTCGGTAGTAATTAATGAGGAAGAGGCTATCCTCAAGGCCCAGCGGCTAGATTTGATATACTCTTAGTCTGGTATATTATATAAAATCATCCCTGATGCACCGCGGCCAACACATAGTGTAGAGAAACCTAAGCTTGGACCCCATGTTGATGGTGTGGTTGGTTCAGTTAAATCTCCCACTGTAGAGTCTTTGGAAAAACAACTCCATGAGTTGTCTGTTAAACAGTCTGCAGTGGAGGAAACAAAGGATGCCCCCTCACCCAAAAACACAAATGTTTTTGCTCAATCCCCCAAAAAGGACAATCAGCAACCCAGTGGGAAAAAGAAAAAGGGGAAGAAAGGTGAGGGAAACCAAAACAAGCCAAAACCCACGAATAATGCTGAGGGGGGGAGAAAAGAGAAGAAGAAGGTGAAATTTCCCTTTAAGTTGTGCAAGGAAGATCACCTGACCCATCAATGCCCTCTTATAGATCAAGCTTAGAAGCTGCTAAAAAGTCAACAACCGACTGTCCTAAAGGATCCATTTCCCCAAGGACAAAATGCAGCTTCAGTTTCTAACCTAGTTGGGGGCACTTCTAATGCCCCTGACCAAAACTATATCAACATGATTCGATCTCAGACCTTTCTCTAGACTAGGAACAAGAACTATGAGATGGAGGCTCCAGAGAAGGGTAAGTTTATAGGTGAAACTTCTAACCCTCGCACAATCGAAAAACCTGTCGAACCTATGCTTAAGATACCGAAAGGTGTCTTAAGAAAGTATTACATAATCCCAACATGAGGGTTGCAGCCAATAACTCTGTAGTTGAAGATTTATCCCAAACCCCTTGTGCGATGTTAGCTTTAGAGGTGCTACAGAGTTGTCCCGCTTAGCGAGATGCACTCTTAGCAACCTTAGGTAGTATGGATTCGTCGAGCCTTATGGAGAAGTTTAATTTGTCTGATGTCAAAATTCGCCTGCTGTATCATGTGGCTTTGTCAATAGATGTCATCCATGGTGGAAAAACCATTGGAAGATCAGTTGTTGATGAGGATGCTTCCACATGTGTCATGTCTTTATCTTACTGGAAGGCTCTTGGATCTCCAGAACTAGTTCCATCGAACATGCTACTTACTGCTTTTGAAGGAATGTCATTTCATCCACATGGTATCCTACCATCTTTTGAGATTACGCTGGCACGGAAGGCAGTGTCTGTTGAAGTAGAGGTGATTGATGCCCCATTAGATTATAACTTGCTTCTAGGGAGAAATTGGACTTATGCCATGTGTGCAATTGCCTCGACCGTTCTTTGAGTAGTAGTGTTTCCGCACGAAGGAAAGTTGGTTACTGTTGACCAACTTAGTTTCACTTGGAAGGGTCGTATGGAAACTAATGAGTCCACCGTGCCATTGGTTGATCAGGTCAAACCTATGTCAGAGAGCTTATGGGCTGGAATGTATTCATCATTAATGAGCACATTTGATATCCCACCCCGATAAACTAAATAGGTTCTGCTAGTGTAGGGAATTATATTGCAACGGTTGTTGATAGAACGGATCCTTGGGTCCTTCCTTCTCGTCACGAACCTGAAGTGCCCTTATTAGTAGTGGAAGTATCCTATTAAGCTATCGTTAACACCACTGTTGATCCCATTCTGATTCCTCCTACAGTCTCAAAGGAGCCAGAAGAATCCTATATGCCTGTTTAGGTAGAGAACTCTTTGTATACTGATGATTGCTTAGACATGGATTTGCCTTCAGACGAAGCCATTTTGAAAGCTTTGTGTGGGAGAGGTAAGATCTACGAAGATCTTCACCACAGATCCTATTTTCTTCCAGAGTTAAGCAGAATTGAAAATCAAGAGTTCCATATGAGACTGGCAAGTGATGTTGATATACCAATCAATCCCTTACCAAGGGAAGGAATATTTGTCGAGGGGAATATGGCAAACATTTCCATCACCATCCCTATCAACATCTCGGTGAACCCCAATGTTGTGGAAAATGTATATATTGGGGCAAACTGCTCTCTGAAGGAGGTTGCTATCTATACGGCCTTATTTAAGGAATTTCACGACATGTTTGTCTGGTCATATGAGGAGATGCCAGGAATAGATCCATCAATAGTTGGACATGAAATCCAAACCTATCTCGATGCCAAACCAGTTCAACAAAAACTTAGACCTGTCAATCCATGTAAAGCAACAGTCGTTAAGGCTGAAGTGGAAAAGCTGTTGAAAGCTGGTTTTATTTACTTGATCGCTTTGACATAATGGGTATCCAATCCTGTTCCTATTGATAAAAAGCAAGGGACGATACGTGTATGTACTGACTTTCGCAATTTAAACAAAGCTTGTCCTAAGGATAACTACCCCACACCATTCATAGATAAAATCATTGATGCTTGTGCGAGGAGTGAGGTTTTTTCATTTATGGATGGTTTTTCTGGGTACAATCAGATTCAAATCAAGTTGGAAGACTAACATTAAATGGATTTCATTTATCCTTCGGGTACATTTGTGTACAAAAAATGCCTTTTGGATTGAAAAATGCAGGGGCTACCTTTCAGCGGGCAATGAATTTTTCCTTCCATGACACCAAGTCTATTGTCGAACCCTACCTAGATGATTTGCCTGCACATTCTCGTAAGAGGATCGATCATCCAGATCACTTGCGCTTAATTTTTGAATGATGTAGGCATTACAAAATATGCTTGAATCCCCATAAGTGTGTTTTCTGTGTTGAGTTAGGTAGGTTGCTCGGGTTCATAGTGTCTAACAAAGGTATTTAGGTAGATCCTTTGAAGTTGAGGCCATTGTAAATCTGCCTCCTCCTCGTTCCATCAGGCAACTTCAGAGCCTACAAGGAAAGTCTAACTTTCTTCGACGTTTTATCATGAATTATTCCAAGATCACCAAAGGTTTCATGCGCATGTTGAAGAAGGAAACCCCATTTGTATGGGATGAAACTGCACAACTTGCATTCGAGGCATTAAAGAAATCCTTGTTGTCGGTCCTTTTGTTGTGTCCACCAAATTACTCTTGTGATTTTATATTGTATCTAGCCGCATCTGAGTCGACCATTGGGGTAGTGCTAGTTTAGGAAGATGATAAGCTCCAAGAGCATGTCTTCTATAATTGTGCTTTAGCTGGCCCTGAACTTCAGTACTCCCACATTGAAAAGTTGGCTTTAGCAGCTGTGTATGTTGTTCAAAGGTTACATCACTACATCTTACTGAGAACTATGACAGTAGTGGTAGATGTCAATCCTTCCCAGTAGGTTTTGTCCCGACGCATAGTTGGAGGCAAATTCAACAAATGGATAGTCATTCTCCAGGAGTTTGAGTTGGATTTTCAACCCGCCAAATCGAAGAAATCCTTAGTTTTTGCAGAGCTTATTGCAGAATTTTTGGTAGAAGAAGATGTAGCGATTGCAGAAGACTCATCCCCATATGAGCACATTTTTTCTGATTTCCACCTCTTACCCTTGGTATGGAGATATACTTGTCTATCTCCAAGCTCTAAAGTGTCCTGCAACCTTTTTGTGGGAAGAACGATGCAAACTACGCATACATGCAAAAAAACCTCTTCATCGGGGATACTTTATACCGTAGAGGGGTAGACTCTGTTTTGCGTCGCTGCCTCACCCACGAAGAGGCTGAGAATGTCCTAAATGATGCCCATAGCGGAGCATGTGGGGGTCATTTATCTGGGTTAGCAACGGCCCAGAACATTTTGCGTGCTGGTTATTTCTAGCCTACCATATTCAAATATTATGTGGAAGTCATGAAGCATTGTCATCCTTGTCAGCTTTACACCAAAAAGATGCGGTTACATCCTGCTCCACTATTTCGCGTCGTCACAGTGGGCCCCTTCACCAAGTGGGGGATAGATTACTTGACATGAAACCCAGTCTCGGTTGGAGGGCACAAATACATCATTGTCGTTGTGGATTACTTTACAAAATGGGTAGAGGCAATGCCCACCTTCAAGGCTGACGAGGAAACTGCATATTTTTTTGTTTTCAACCAGATTATCGCATGTTTCGGTATTCCTAAAGAGATTGTCACTGACCATGGCAGTCATTTCCAAAACAACATGATGACCGAATTGGCTACTACGCTAGGGTTTAAACAAGAACATTCATCTTCTTTCTACCCTCAAGCGAATGGTCAAGTCGAGGCAGTCAATAAGACCTTGAAGACTATCCTCAAGCATACTATCAACGCAAGCCCATCAAATTGGCACATCATGTTGTATCCTGCACTTTGGGCTTATCAAACCAATGTGAAAACTGCCACGGGGTTCTCACCTTTCCAACTCGTTCACGGGGTGGAAGCAGTAACCCCGGTTGAATGCAAAATCCCATCGTTAAAAATTGTCATTCATGTGTTACCTAATACAACTGAACTGGAAGAACGTTTGCTACATTTAGAACATCTAGACAAACAACTTAGAGATGCGTTGACAACAAACGAGACTTATCAAAATAGGGTTAAAAATCAATATGATAAATCGGTCAAACCTAGGTTTTTTTTTTCTGAAGGGGAACTTGTTTTACTCTAGGATCAAGACAAAGAACCCTTGGGGAAAGGAAACTTCAGGTCTATGTGGTTAGGACCCTATGTCGTGTCAAAATTTTTGAAGAAAGGGGCATATGAATTAACCGATTTCGAAGGGAATAAGCAGTCGGAGCCTAGAAATGGGCTCTACCTAAAGAAGTACTATGCTTAGGCTTAGCACTTTTTCTTGCATTTTTATTGTATGTAACTTTATGTACAATATTTATCCAGTTTTTGTTCTTATATCATATGTTGGTTGTTACATATGTCTTCCAAGTGGTTCATAGGTTTTACATATGGCGCTAGTCGTCACACTTGCTGCATGGGTTATTTACTCAGCCTCAGGACAGCGAGTTGCCTCTAGCAGTGCTTGCCTAGGTCCTGCCACCAATAATGTAGCCAAATACAGGGTCGTCATTGAGCTTTTATGGGATGCCTTGTCACGTGGCATCACCCAGTTGAAACTTACACTTGACTCTCAACTGGTACCGCAGGGCTGATTGCATGAACTTTCTCAAAGAAGAAGGCCACCAATACACTAGAATACCCAAAAAAAATCTGTCAGCCTCTCTTGCAGTCAGAGAGTTGTTTCTTCATTATCGGGATTACTCCCGAGCACCAGTCAAACACAGTTCCCTGTAGGCACTCTACAACAATTCTCATCTGGTTCGGCGTAGCAAGATGGAGCGATGATGATCCTGAAACCCTCACTATATTACTTACTGGCACTTACAATGGGAAGTTACTAATATGTACAATAGGGATGCATGATCCCTTTTTCTAACTGTTGGGCATGTAGTAAGTGTTGATGTAATCCTAAACACTGATGGGGTCACCGCCCCTGCCAGTGCCCTCGAGGTTGATAGGTGTCCCCTGTCTAGACAAGCCCGTAATGAAGTATATGTCTTCCAGTGCCACCTCTAAAATTTCACCCTGAAGGTCAAAGGCCCCAAGGTCATGGTCCCAGTAGCCAATAAAAAACTCTAGCAAATAGACATTAGCTCGTATAGGTGAAGTACAAAAGAACTTTAGTAACCCACTTTGCCACAATGCTTGCACAATGGGGGAATTTTGGAGTGCCTCTCGGTCCATATCTTCATGTTCCCACTCCTGCTCCCTCCACTCCAACACTATGTTTTAACTTGCCCATAAAACCATTATCAAACATTAAAATTCATCAAAAAATTTGATTTTGGGCTTAACTGTCTTTTTCCTATGTCGCACAGTATATGCAACTATCTTTTAGACAAGTCGGTATGATACATGGGTTGCCTCCGGTCAAATTGCGTATAAAATGCATGTATGCGAATGTGTAAGTCACCTGCCCGCGTGTACTGGGAGACCCCCCTAAGACAAGCTTAAAACATCCAAATTTGCACAAAAATGAAAATGTAAACGGTTGAAATGGAAGAGAATGAAGAGCTAGCTTACCTGGCACTTGTGGTATCGAAAATTGTCCACTGATTTGTCCACACCAAGCGATTGAAGTTAGAGGTAAAAATTGCCTATATTGGTTAGAAATATGAAATTGTTCAAGGTCACTTAAAGTGGTTATTCACTCATATAGGATAGGATTTTGGTCATTCATATGCATTTTTTGCATCTATACCTAATCTGTTTTAACCCTAGAATCACTACTTTGACCACGGACTATGGTGTTTAAACCATGATTACTTTGTCTATACCATTGTTCCTCCATTGATAGGGCCTTCCTTCCATGCGTACCCCAGTTTAGAACACATAGTTGTCATTTAGTACTCATGCTGCATTTGTCATAGGTTCAGGGGAGCCTTCTTAGCTATTTTTCATGCCAAATTGAGCCTCATTTTGGTCTCTTTTTACAAGCTATCCCCTTTATAAGGCTCCCTACCCTTATGGAGTTTCTTTAGGCCCAGGTCTAACTCCTCAAAACAGACTTCACTACCGAGTAAACTTGTCCATTCAGGCTCGTTAAGAATATTTGAATGGGCATCCACATTGGTGGTAGGTTATCACTTTCTCAGACCATGTGGAATAATACGAGAAAGGAGTGACTCTCTTTTCTACAGAATTGAGAAGAGTATTCTTAGGTATAGGTTTATCACTTTTCCAGACCTGAGGGACTAAATTTACGGAAAAGGAGCGCCCGAAATGAGCTTAGTTTTCTCTTTTTCGTGCTCTGGACCTAAACATGAAAAAGATTCTGAGTGTACTTTATGCCTTTGTCATGCTCGTTAAACATTAAAGAACAAAGCATCGAGTTTATTGTTGTAAGCCCCATTTCTCGTAACCAAATGGATCTTTCCAAGTGATATTGCTTTCCTTCACACTCGTAAAACTCAAGCTATATGTTGCTTTTGAAGGGGCGTTGGGTAGGTGGCAATTTAACCTTTTTTGGACCTACCTGACTAAGTACAAAAAAGGTGCACCTTACTTCTTCGAAAGCTAAGAGAGTTCTGCTATGGTATGTTTTATACTTTTCTGGTTTTAGGAGACTAAATTGGATGAAAAAGCACCCCCCTGGAGTCTTCTTCGGAGTTTTCAGACTCTCTAAACATGAAAACACCAACAAGATTGTGCTAGTTCGAGCTCGTAAAATCCACGAATCAGTGACATTATCAAGCATTATTCTCTCTCCTCTTCAAGCTTGTAGAAAATGAAGAGAGACTTGAGTTGATTTTCCTGGACTCGTTAAAATTTAACAGGAAAGATAAGGAATAAGTTTTCTCTTTGGGTTATAAATAGTGGCAGCATGTCATCCTTGAACATAGCACTTTTGAACTTTTCGATACTCATGTTTCACTTTATCCTTCCAGCTCAGCCATCACTTCGAGTCTTTACTCCTCCACTTGTCCTTTATACATGGGGAATCTGCACATGTCTCCTACATGTCAGATAAGTCTAGTTTTCCTATCTGTAAATTAAATGTTGCCTTGGGTCATCTCTATGTCGTGATCACTATTCAAGGATTTATCCCTTCCTCTGATTATTGTCCTAATTCCATCATTATCCTATCTGAGTATTACTTGTGTCTACCTTCCCCCATCAAGTTCCTAGTCACTCTTGTGATCCGTTGGAGGATCTATTGCCTTCCCCATCACAGTATGGTTTGATCATCAGTACTTCCTGAAGATAAAGACCTAGAGTTTTGACGATGGTACCTTAGGAATCACTATCATTATCGGTGAACTCCTTTGCTTCAGTTGTCAGTTTCACTTATTGATTGACAATTTGTTGGGTCCTTTCCATGTTCGACTTCAGCACACTTATTCACCTAGCTAGGATTGTACTGGTTCCTTTAGATTCCGATGAAGACCTTAGGTTCACCTCTATAACCTAAGTTACACAAGATTATGTTTTGATCAATTACACAACTTCCAGATTTTGAAGACTCATCATTGTATATTGTGGCTTCGATCCACCTTTGTAATATGCATGGTCTCGTACCCATATTATATGATGTAATCAAATATTGTAAAGGAGCTAGTGTTCCAGTGTATTGAACATGGCATCCTCAGATATGATTTTGTATATGACATTGATATGTATTTGTTTCAGGTACTTCCTCTGCTGCTTTGGATTTTTGAGTTCTCTACGATAAATATTGTAATGTATTTCGGCCATCGCTTCCCTCTGATCTCATACATTAGGGGGCATATTTTATCAGCCAAAATGGCACTTCTCCATCCGAGTGTTGACATGCATTATGTCGACACACAAAAGGACAATTGGGATTGAAGTGGCCAAAACACTATAGATGTGCATGACCATTGATACATGATCTCTAGACCAGCTTGATATATTTTTATTCTGATTCTAGGGTTGCACACACGACTATGTCCATTGCAACTCACGTGTCACACGCGACTATGTGCATTGCAACCCGCGTGTACCTTGCACACGCGAGTTACCTTCAAGCAACAAGCGTGTCATACGTCCCTTGCTTAACAAATACTCGCATGTACCTTATTTTGACCTTAAAAAATATAAATTGTGATTACATGAGATTAATTGGGTCTTAATCCATAACTATCCCAACTGTCTCAACCATCCTAACCTTCGAAAATTCTTTATTTCCCAATGTATAAATAGAGGCCTTTGGATGGGGCTAATCAATCAATTTTGGAAGAGCAAAGTTATGCTGGTGGTATACCTTCAGAGGCTTGGAGCAGCAGAACTCGGAGTCCTTGGCTGCAGAAGAGTCCTTGTGTCAGAAGCCGGGTTGTATTCTCACCTATTCAATGTTTTTCAATAAAGAGAATTCTTCTTCCAATATTTGTATTGTGCTTTTCTCATGTATATTGGTTGGTGAATAATGTTATTTATATTATTGATATGTGTTTCATATAACCTCTGATATATATATGTATGAGATATTGCTTGAATAATTGGCTCTTTACAGGTGAAGGGAAGCAGCCCCATAAGCTTTGGAGAATATTGAAATGAGAGAAGATCAAGCTTGGATCAACTGTCATAAATTGGGTAAGCCAAACTCTCTTCCTATTCTCCTTTCATTTTCTATAAAAGCTGATTGTCTACAAGTCTAATAGTAAGTTGGTAACCCAGACCCTAGGTTACAAGGGTGTATTGTCCTGTACAACAATGTTGGCTCGCTTTGACTAACCCAAGTTCAACCTTCCAAACCAACCAAAAAAAACCCAAGGTACTTATCCGACACTACTTACCCCCGTCGACAACACATGCGACACAAGTGAAGTCTCACCTGATATACCTATAGGAGATGTAGGAACCAAGTTCCCATAGTGGTAAACATTATATTCCCATACTAACAACCAACAGGAAAACCAACAAAGTCAACATATGAACCTTCATATAAAACCATCGACATGCAACTAAGACAACAACATACTACAACCCATTAAAGCATTTCTCATTTGTCATTGAAGCATTTATATGTATATGGGTAATATGAAAGTTAACGTTGTGTCTGTTCGAACCATAGTTTTTACTAATTTTTTTATCTAATTAAAAGTTATATATAATTAATATATAATATATGTAAATTCATTTATTTATATGTTTTTTAATTAATTAATTAAGTTATATTTAATTAATATATAAACTATATATGTAAATTTATTTATACTTTTATAGGCAATATGGAAGTTGGTGAAGCTTTATTATTTTATTTTGTTTATATATATATATATATATAAATGTGTGATGGTCTTTATTCGAATAATATTCAAATTGACAAGGTTGTGTGCTCACATATAAAGCATGGATGTGTGACTATTTTAATCAATTGATAAGTGACTAAATATAATTGGATAACACATAAGCTAAGAAGATTGTGTAGAGTATGGTTGTGTCGTTATTTTTATTTTATTTGTATATAATAATTTTCCTTTTTTTAATCAATTTAAATTTAATTTGGAATTTTTAAGTTTTTATCATTTTTTATAATATTTTTTTAAGTGATTCAATTATATCTAATTAAAAATTAGAGGGTTATTCCTTATTGCTCACATCCACAAACTTTTCAACTCTATTAATCAAGGTTTTCCTAATACTTCGACTCAAGGCCTCGCTGATAAAAATAACACATCTAATTATCAAACCATTATGATTATCCCTCTCTTAGTCAATTTTTACGGTTTCATTTAAAAAAATCAATGCATGGCTAGAAAGTGAAGGTAAGCATGCTTTAGAAGACATCACTCTACCATGGACCACCTTGTTATGCTTAGGATCATTGCATAGGAATACATGATAATAGTAAATATAATCTTAATTGATAGGATGCAGGGGCATTGGGGCCCAAGACAAATCATCACATATAGAAGATGAGAGCGCATAGAGGACATTTTATGACCTTAAGTGCTATGGGCGAATGGTGGATAGGAGGATCAACGTCAATTACAACGATTCTAACCAGGGGCAGTCGACAAAAAGCGACATAACAATGGGAGGATCAATAAAGGGTTGAAGATGATACCAACCAGATTGAGAAAGGAAGTCACGAGTCAAGCCGTCGCCAACTTGTTTGTGATGACTGATTATTCAACTAGGATCTAGAGGAGAAACATCGTTGGGTCAGTTATAGCAGTTGCAGCATAGTTATGGCAATTTTTGCAAAAGGATAGGTGGTGAAACCCATTGAGAGGAGCCACATGAATTATTTAATGAAGTATGGCGGTGTCTAGGAGTATGTGAAACTTCTAGAAGCAGAGGTGAAGGACGAAGAACTAGAGATTGACTCTAAATACCAATTGATGTTTAGAAAACATGGCTTTTGGGTTTTGGGGGCCTCAACACTTTTAGGACTTTTAGCTTCTGAACTGTCGAGGTGGAGCTTTTGACATTCATTCCAAGAGTCGAGAGTGTAAAAGGGTTGATGTTCATTCTGACTAATCCGAGCTTAGACTTGGGTTGTAATTTCCTCTGTAAAGAGATTGTTTCATTTAATTGAAAGCCATAATCCTTGGCAAACTTGTATGTGTTGTGTGATTACTTGTGCTTTCATTGTGTACAGTGATCTCCAACCAACCCACCCAGGTGCATCAACGTCAGTTGGTATCATAACAATACATTTCCTCCATGGAGGGTCCAATTGCGATTAGACGTGGAAATTCATTCCAGCTACGAATGGGTAGAGTTGTTGGGAATGGTGATTTAGTTGTTTAAACATGAATAATGGCTCACAAAGGTGTCAATGTTAGGAAGACGATCGCGCGGAGGCGCAAGGGCCATGGTTGACCGTGAAACATTTATTAGTGCGTCCAAATGGTGAGGACATTGAAAAAGTTGTTAGCAGTGATGAAAGAGGCACGCCGACAGGGATATGTCTCTGAAACCCTTGAACGTAATGAGGAAGAAGTTGATGATGAAGAAAATGTGTTGGAAGATGAAGAAGAAGAGGACCCAAAAGGAAAACTATTGAAACTTTTGTTGGAAATGAGGGGCAAGACTAAGATAGACGTGCCTACCTACTCTGGAAGTTTGAATCCTGGAGGTCTAATAGACTGGATCAGGGATATGGAGAAAGTTTCCTCTCTAAAGCTAAAAGGACGTGCCTCATTATGGTGGCACAATGCGTAGGCTGACAAAGTGAAGAAAGGAAAATATAAAGTTAAGACTTCGGATAGAATGGTCGCCAATTTGAAGGACAGGTTCCTTCCCATTGACTACATGATTTCTCTATTCCGAAAGTTACAAACCCCATGAAAGAAAGAGATGACTATGAAATAATTTATGGAGGAATTCTATCGACTGTCGATTAGGTCGGTACAAATCGATGAAGAGGAGGAGCCAGTCATGAGATATGTGAATGGATTGAATTATACCATTTAGGACCAGTTGATCATGTCAAGGTTCAGAACGACCAGAGAAGCATATTAGTTAGCACTGATGGTAGAGGAGAGATTGTCCATGAATTATTCGACGAGTTAAGGAAATTCAACTATCGCCACCAAAGGTTGGACTAGTGAGGTGACAAGGGAGGAAGGTCATAGAGAATGATGAGAAGATATCACAACCAGAGATAGTGTGTCAGGATACTGATGAGGAGGTGATAACTCTAGAAGTTGAGACAGTAATAATTGTGGAGGAACTTTTGGAGGACGAAGCACAGACCAATCCAAGATTGTCTGCTATAAACACTGAGATCTTGGACCCAAGGCATATGAATGCTCATAAAACTTGCATACTACAGGATGACAAGAGGCTAGAAGTTGAGGCATAGATTACAAGGATGGTTATAATGTGAAGGGAAACTATGATGAAGTTGCGTCAAGAGGAGGTTGAAACCTGACGTCCCAAAGAACGTTATTGCAATCAACGTGATAGGATAAGAGGGATCCAATGCAGAGGAAGTCCATTTTTTGGATGAAATTGAAGATTTGAGACAAATGCTTCATGACCATCGTCGATGGAGGCAGTACACAAAACATGGTCTCGATAAAAGAAATTGGTAAGTTGGGGTTGGAGTGTCAACAACACAAGAATGCACGTAGAGATTTGTGGTTGTAGAAGTGTCACTATGTTAAGGTGACACGACAATGCTTGATAATCTTTAAGATTAACGGGTTACGTGATAATGTGCTATGAGATGGAATCCCACACAAAAATAACAATATGCTTTTGCACTCACCTTTTCAATCACTTAATCCACTAGACCCTTTCCCTTATAAGTCTCTAGTACCCCTATTCCAAAATCCACGTGTTGTCTTGCAATGCCCCTTTTTTCTTAACCTTCATATGTGCATGAACTGGGGTCAAATTTTGGTGGTTCGGGTAACCCTTTGGCTCTTTGAGACTTTGTTAGATACTGTATGTGTTTAATTTATATGCATGATGACAAACCTTGTAATGTGTGTGTGTGGTGTTGCTTTCTAGGTATGAGATTCTCACTTGTCTCTTTTTATTTACAAATGGTTTAATATGCATACTATTGTAGTGTATGGATGTGCATGTAGGATGGCCAATAACATATGATTGTTGCGAGGAATTGGATGTTATTCCTTGAGTCACAACATGAACATATGATGATAATGTGATGATGAATCCACATGAAATATTGCTAATGTTTATGCACATGCATGGCATGTGGTACATGTTGGTTAGGCATACATGAACTCCTAGACAAAGTTGGATGCTTGATTGATTGTTTGTTTTCAAAGTCATGTATTTCATACTAATTTCAAATTAAATCCTTTGATGCATGTCAATTACCACAAAGAAAGAAATGCACCTTGTTAGAGACTTATGGTTTCCACACAAGTTGACCGGCATTGGTTTTGACTATTCTTTAGTAGCTCACTTTTCCCAAGCACAATCTATTTTGGAGAGGATAAAGCCAAATCCCAAGCAATGGTCTTGCAAATCGTATAATATTTCATTTGTTACCAAATAACCTTTTATTGAAGTTCTTTGTCCTTTCTCTTATTATATTATATTTTTTTATTCCACCAAGTTACAAGCATGAATTAGGTAGAGTGATTACAATTGACTCTCTAATGAATGCACATACATGTGGAAGAGTATGCCTCTATGCCTATTTGTTGTGCTTCCACGCCATCTTTTCCACTAATACTTATAACAACCACTTTGATAGAAAAACATAACATGCATGTATGTTGTCTACATAATATTAACATGCCTTGCATGGATACATTAATGATAGATTCAAGTGACGATCCCACAACATTTACTACACATTGTCTTCACATGTGCCACCTTTAAGAAAACTCTTATTGCTTCACATGTATGTTTCCCCTTGCTTTGTTCCTACAACAAGGATGCCATAGTCCTTTATTGCAACGACTGTGACATTTCATCGTTTGAAATGTGTTGGGGAAAACTTCTCATGTATTGAAGGTCACATGACCATTGGATTTTGAATGATTAGAGATCAGAATGCACATTGTAGTAGAGGAGCTCACTTACCTTGCTTCTACTAGAGAACGTGCCACTAAACATTATTTTTAAACTTTATTAATAAGAGTAAAAAATATTTGTAGAAGGGTGTAGGAATGGAGTGAGACTTTTCCATTCCAATACATTCACGCATATGCACACAACTCTACATCTTCATTAAAATGATCCACAATGTGACATTTTTTTATTTGTTTTCTTCATATTTATATTGAATCAAAAGATTAAAAAAAAAATCATTACAAATGTATTATGATATATCTTCAAGATAGAAATGATCCTCCAAAAATAGAGATGATCATATATCATTCTAATATTGCAATATACGTATATACACCTATCCTAAGATATCTTCAATTCCTCTATCGAAATATTGTAGTAGATGGGCTCAAAACACTTCTAAGAAGCCAAAAAAGTAGATCAATAAACATACAAAATAGAAGTTAATAGATATCAACCCTCCCTTCATGACAGCGGTCTCCATCTATAAATTCTTGGGAGAAAAGATAACCTTCAACGATGTTAAGAGCTTTCTTAGATAGAGAGTTTGCTTCCATATTAAACTCTAGATGAATATGCATTAGCTCTAGAAATCTCTCATTTTAAATAAATAATCATTAAAATTACAATTACCATTTTCATAACATAATGGTGTGGTAAAATGATAATAAAAAATCAATTTAATATATTATTATTTTTATTTTATAGTTTTATATTTTTAAATAATATTTAATAGACTTAATTTTATCTTAATAATTAATGTAAATTCATTCTTCAGAGATATTATACCAATTTTATCAAAATATAAATCACTATAACAACAATATATTCATAATAATTTTTAAACAAGAATTAAACTTAAGATAATCAACATAATGCCTCACTAACTAAATATTAGTAAAATGAAATAATAGGAACTAGGAACTGTAATTCTACTGTGGTTACTTCTTTTGCATAATAAAACATCCAAATACAAAATAAACCAACATTATTTGGTATATAGGCAAAGGTAAGGGTCTTTATGGTGCTCAGTAGTGAGGATTATGTGGAGCTTGCATACTAATAAACTTGAGCGAATCTCGGGTTTTAAGTTATGGATGGGTGCTGGGGGTAGATCGAACATGAGGGCAAAGCTTCTATCTCTGTGGGGACTACTTTGGTTCATTAGAAGACTATAGGTCTCACATGTCTAGATTGTGGGGGACTCAAAGACTCTTATTGACTAGGTGAATGATGTTTCTACACTCTTTTATTTGTCTCTCGACCATTGGATGAGAAGGAGCAGATGCCTGATAAAGGAGTTTACTTACATCACTTTTAGACATATAGAGAGAGAATACAATACCAAAGTTGATTGTCACAAGTTACTTATTGGTGCTATGGATGGTCGTATTTGTGTTGAAGAATACAAAGATGGGTCTCTATTTGTGTCGGGCTCCTTGAACTTATTTTGATATTATATTGTGTATATTTCTTATCAGCATATTTATATAAAAATCCCTTATAGCCTGTCTAGTATGGATTCGAAAAGTCTTTAGCAGGCTATTACTGTTTTCTTGAGAGTGACACTTTTATGTAAGAGTTTGTTAACGGTGTCTATTTTCATGCTCGACTCAAGTTGTTAGTGTTTGTTGTCATCACATTTTGAGCTATGACTGCAACATTATGCTCTAGTCTTCTATTTTGATGTAAGAATGTAAACAACTTTAATTCACTGAATAACAAGCTGTATCTTTTTTCTGGTGTGAAAATGAGAAAAAAAAAGAGCAAAATATTGAAAGCAAGAGCTAACGATGAAGTCTAATGATTTTCTCAACAAAAATCCAAATTTGAATCTGTGTAAGGTGAGAATGAATAGACATCATCCTTAAAAACCTCGTAAAACTTCAAAGGAAAAATGAACTGCACTCATAAATTAATTATTTAAAAAAAGAACTTCACTCATACGCTATGGCCATCAAAACAGAAACCTACACAAACAACTTACTCAAATTAGAGAGATCCCACTCTCCTCGGATTGATATTTCCAATTCAATTCAAATTTTAATCACATGTATTTCGTAATCTATTTCATTCTTATAATTCAGAGCCACCTGATGATCCAATGTGAATAATCACCATAGATATTCCCAACAAATGAGGCTTTGAAACCTCCACTCCTAAACGTTAAAAAACCTCTATCTATGGAAGCTTAGGGTTTAGGGTTTATCACCCTGCAAAACCATAGTCAAAATTTGATCAGAAACTGCAAATTTAATGCAATGCTAATTTGCAATGCCAAAGCATGGGAAAGTTTTGAGCTCCATATCAGCAGCTTTAAATGCCAGGTTTACAGTTTCACTGACGCTTTGATATATTTGATTACTAAATTTATGAATTGATTGATAGATTTTATTTGTTTGGTGATAGGTTTGCAGTTTTAGTTTCACAAGATTGATTACTAAATTTATAGATTGATGATAGGTTTGCAGTTTCAGTTTCACAAGATTGATAGATTTGATTACTAAATTTAATGTGTAAAAAGAAAAAGAAAAAGAAAAACTCACATCAAAAACAGGTTAGAAACTATTTAAAGACATGTAAGATTTAAAAAATCGTGATATTTATATGAAAGAAAGAGCTGAAGTTCCAGAGAAATGAGAATAATGAGCCAAAACTTGCAGAGACCTAAGGTATAATGATCACTACAACTCTCGATTGCTTAACATCAAAGGTAAATTAAATCTAATAGATGACTATTCTCCACGGCTTTTGGAAACATATTTAGATTGAGATCTTCTAGGGAATCATCCAAGGGAAAGAAATGCAAACTAATTTCACTAAATGCTTTCAGATACACATTTGGACGTTCATACAAATTAGTTGACTACTCACATATTTATGGTTCTGACTGTGGCATTTTACACAGTATTTATGGTTTGGGGAGCGGAATTTCACCAACTATTTTATGACTGTGGATAATTGTTGGGTAAAATATGCACTATCTAATTCAACACTTAATTGTCAACCTGGGAAGGTAGCTTGTGAGATGCAAACATAATATGTGCGGAACTGAAGGCTTAAACTACCCTAGCCTAATTGCAATAAAAGAAACTACTATTCTAGGAAAGCAATGCTTGGCCTAAAAACAACTAACAGAAGAAAAAACTCTTTAAGCAAACCATGAATCTATTCTTTGAATTGGAAATCTATTCTATTTGTGCAAAATGAAAGATCTATCTAAGAATTCAATTGTAGCTGACTACTAAGGATCTAAGCTATGTAACTTGTAAACTAATTACTTTGAATCAGAAAACTATGCCATTTCTATGCAAGAAAACTAACTACTTTGATCTATGTAATTTAATCTGACTAATTAACTATGAATTCACAAGAGCAAAGTAAAAACATTATTCTAAACACCAAGCGTAAATAAATGCGTTGCAAAACAAGAGACTAATCAAAGCAAACCAAATTTGGAGTTTTATAATCAAACCTAGAACTAAGTACAAAACAATAACTGGAAATACATTCAATCTATAAGCAAACCTACAACGGAAAAACAAAGTATTCTTATGTTATCCCTACTAAGAATCAAACTATATTATAAGATAGCTTGCTCAATTATGCAAGTGCAATGCAGCTGATCTATAACTTGAAAAGTAAACCTATATTAAACTAAGCTATGAGAACTTTCAAAATGAAACTTTAAAATATTGAAAACTAATGCATCTAATACAAATGAACTTATTAAACTTGGATTAGAACTAGTTCCTAGTCTAATCTACCCGTCAAAACATAATATCTTGAAGAAAGGAAACTAGCAAGGTTTAAAGCAATGGAATACTATGCAAATAAGAATGAGGGACTAATTATAAGCTTGGATGAAAACTTGAAACGAAATACTAAACTATTTTCAGAAGTAAGACAAACTAAGTTATAATAAAGTCTATAAGAGCATTGTAAACAAGTTTCCATTAATCTAGGTTCTAGATATAGAAGCAAATGAAAACATTTCATAAACTAACTACTTATGTTGTAAACAAAAAGATAATTGTACTGCTATACTTAAACTAGAACTACTTCTCATTTAAACAGTGAAACATATGCTGAATACAAATAGATTTTATCATTAATCAAACTTGAAATAATTAATCTCTAGTTGATACCAAACTGAATATAGAGTGCTGGAAATATTAAAGATCCATTTGAATCTCAAACTAGTTACAACACATGGTAAAGTACTGGAAAATCAACCTAGACTCTAATTAACTATCTCTATATAAAACTTAACATTAACAATTCTGTAAATGGCGACAAACTTTGGAAAATTATGTCTAAGTTCGAATTAAAGGCTGAAAGACAGACTGAAAGGAAGTCTGAACGAATAGTGCGAATGGTCGACTGAATGATAGTCCGGCTGACAGAAACATTACAACCATGAAAATACACAAGCTAAATGAATTTAACGCCAGCTGGTTTATGCATATTGACCTATGGCGCTTTATGAATAGCAAACAACACCTACAGGAAAACGTTTTTAATTACATAACATTAAAAACTGAAGTCACTTATTTGTACAAAAGAAATAAACAATGAATGATATGAACAGGTGAATCAGTTGTTGCTGAGGGGCCCTCCCAGGAACAGTGGTCACAAGCTTCACGAATCATTCAATCACAAAACTAGAATTGGAACAGGAATAGAGCAACATTTAATATTATCAAAAACATATTTTTACAATACAGTTCATCTCCAGACCTCTAGGGTCTAATTTATACATGAACAACCCAGTGGGGAAGGATAGAGTCGAATCCCCCAATTTTATGAGCTGTTACAACTAATTTCTAAATTTAGAAAATGGTCAACCACGTTTTCTAGAAAAGTTGGTTTCAGATAACCACGAACTGCTCCCAAATGGCTTCGAATTTTCACAAAATTCCTCATGAGGACCTAAATGGGCCTATTCTGCACAAAACCCTATGTCGGAATTTTCAGTTTCATCTCTGTTTGACCGCAAATATATCCCGAAATTCTGTGGTCTGTTAAAAACGCGTTGTCTGAATGGGCATCCAGATGAGTACCCAAACGACCTGTAACGGAAATTAGTTCACAAATCCAGATTATGAGCGGAATTTCTGCTAATTTGTTGGTCACTTTGACGATAGGGTGCTTGAGTTCTATTGGTTGAATCACCATCCATTTATGAGTTTGTTGCTTATATTGATCCATTCTTTGTTAAACGTTCACTCCTTCAATCTTTATGTGATCCACCTTGCATGATATCACCACGTGGTCCGTTTAAGGCACCTGCATACAATTAAAACATTCATATATATTAAAACTTAAGATGTGAGTGCTTTCCACCATATGGTTTGTGAATGTTAAAAGACTTATACTTATATAAAATGGTAATTTATTTAAGAATTAAGAATCTATTTTTATTCAACATGTTTGTATAAAAGTTTTGTTTAAAAATATTATTTTATGATTTAACTTTTATTTATAAATAATAATTGCAATAATGCTTTTAGTTATAATTATTCATTTGGATAACGCAAAAGCTTATTATCAACCTTATGATTTTAATTTGTGTATGCATGTATGACAAGTTTTAGTGAGGACAAAGGAGCAAAGATAGATCAATTTGCTAACAAAGTAAGTCAATCCATTTAAACCAATAAGAAACATATTATCAAACCCAATGCAGAACTTGGGACTAGAAGAAGGGATGAATTTGCACAATATTGTGTTTAATGCATTAAAAATGGCATATTAAGCTTCATTTATGTTTAAGTGTTTTAATTGATGAAATATAATAAAAGATAGTCATTTTCAAGGATAGTTGTATCAAATTACAGTAAATAGGCTGGGAAATTAATATAAACAAAATCATTATAAAAGACAATTCCGGAGCCCAACAATAATGGCCATCAAATGCCTCAAACAACAAAGAACCTTATAGCCAAAAGTAACATCCTTCTTGATCACACTAAAACTATCACCTAAAATAAGAATCTTATTCAAATTGGCAGTCATCCAATTTGCACTCGAAATATTGTTAAGCAGAATAGTCGGGAAGTGAGGCAGAAAAAAATAAGGTGGGTCTGTCTATTGTGCATCTTCCATATTCATTCACAAGCGGAAATGTGCAGTTGAAGGCACTTATAGCTTTCTTCTCCAATGGACACAGTCTTGGATCATACACCACAATATCGTTCACCCATTGAAATTTCTCTTTTAATAAAATAGCGAACGTCGACTGCAAGTGACAAGCTTCCACTTCTCTTGAATGATCTGCGCATTCTATATTTCCTACGCCATAAAGTACCACTTATAATTTTGAATGCTCTGTCACCCTTTCGATTTGTCCAACAATTTCTGGGTCTCGCATTTGTTTCATAAATTCTACAAAAAATGAGGATTTCTCTAACGATTCCAAAGCTTGTTGTACATGATTGATCATTTCTTCATATCTTGTGTTTTAATCTGCAACAGTGGTAGAGACACTCTCCATAATTGCAAGGATTAACAGTAGGATCAATACAAACCAAGATATAAAAATACAAATCCTTGGATCTGTGGAGCAACCAAGAAAATCTTTCGAAATATGTGGATTGACATGTCAAGCAATTATATATATTTGGGTAATATGGAAGTTAACGTTTTGTCGATTCAAACAATAGTTTTTTACTATTTTTTTAACTAATTAAGTTATATCTAATTAATATATAATATATCTAAATTTATTTATTTACATAGTTTTTAATTAATTAGGTTATATTTAATTAATATCTATAACTTTATTTATATTTATAGAGACAATATAAAAGTTTATCAAGATTTATTATTTTATTTTGTTTATAATTTTTCTTTTTAATTACGCCGAAGGCATTTCACAATGGAGATGCGGTCTCAAAGATTCTTGGCCACTAAAATTATGACACGTGTCCCGTGGTGATTGCCGATTTTAGGCAGTTGCACGTATATCCGGGTCGTCATGTTCATCCTCCCTGGCTCTACACGCATACAATATGTAATTGAGCTCTTCACGCTTCCTCCAATTTCGAGAAAGCGTCGCTTGCGTCACAAGTTAGTCGGATGTCAAAGGGTAAAAACACAGTAGCTTGAAAGTTGGAAGCACTGCAAGTTGTCTAATCCCCTACCTTCAAGGCGGAAAGAAATTTGTGAGAAGATTTGTGTTGGCTTTTTACCATGGTCACTGAAGATTACACTGCTCAACTGATCTATTAAATGCAAGATGATCACAGTTTCTTGCAACGTGCCTCATCTAAATTGTGAAAACATGACATGATGAATCTGGAATTGACAATGCAAATGGACCTGAAATTGAGGGTTTTCTTCCGAAATTGAAACATCTATCGGATTAATAAAGCCAAATATTTTTGGTCTTCATATTCGGGTCGAGTCGTCAACGAACCCTGTGGATCTCTAAATAGGCAAATGATACTACCTGACAATTTCATAGTAGATAGAACATCTAGATATGAAATGTTTCTCGGACTCAGGCTTATGAAGACAAAGTCGACAGGTATGTTACTCTCAAAGAAGGTTGTGATATAACTTCATCCGAAGTGCGTGAGAGAAAACACGAGATTGTGCTAGAGGGACTGTCAAGCAACTCAAGAGTCTTTGCATGATATATTTTGGGGTTCGGATTTGGCTTGGATTCAACCATCATGATGTAAAACAGAGTGTTGCTTACGCTCCATAGCTTTATTTCAGTGAAATGGTTTTCGTATTTAACAAGTACTCATGTGTGCCTTCCAAGTCGTAACACCCTGTCTCTTTGTCGTGAGGCAAGACACCTGCACTATCTTGGATATATGTGGTATTGGCATAGGTCAAGAACACAAAGAAAATCCCCACATTGTTAATTGTGGTGACAAATGGTTGAGTAGTGCAAGTAGGTGATTTATCTGTTAATTTGAGTCTTGCTTTGACCTATTGAGCATGTAGCGGGAACAACTGATTGATTATGCTTTGTTTGTGTTGTGTTACTTTTCCCCAATCAATTTTATTTTATTATTTCATATGTGATTGTTTATGTTTAAAAAAATTTAAACATAAATTTGCTAGAAAATTAGTGTGTTTAATATCAAACCAGAGATACATTTATAGAGTCAGACTTTAAACTGGAAACAAATTCCTTTATTAATTGATATAATAGATTAAGGTGCAACATCAATACTTATATGGTCCCTCTTAGTGTCACATACCCATACCCCATTATCATGCGGAATTAAAAATTTCATTGAGAACCTTTACTGTTCATCAAAACACAGGGCATGGCCGCGAACCACTTCTCGACATTTCCAACACTGTCACGCTTCCTCCCGTCTTCCATTGATCAGTTCGACGATCTACAAGGAAGGATCTCAAAGTAGATTGGACGGTGGGGACAAATAGTGACAGAATATAAGGATCACAAAGGGTTCCACATCCAATATCAAATCAACGGCTCAAAAGCCACCCGCAAAAATCAATGGTGCAGAAAGCCCGAGTTGCAGGATCGAAAAGTTACAAAAATTGCAATCTCACATCCCACATTGCGCATCGAAAACAGATCAACGATGGAGAATAATCCCGCAAGAATCGACGGTGCAGAAAACTTGAGTTGCGGGAATGGGAAATATGGAAATCGCGATACCGCAATCCCGCATCCCGCATTCCTGCATGCAAAATTGACCTTTGCGGAATTCAAAAACTGCGAAGCTGCATTCCGCATCCCGTATCCCGCATTCCACAAGTTGTGGAAAGGTGTGTTGTAGAACAAAAAGTGCGGAAAGCCGTAATTCACAAAAAGGACATATCTGCATCCTGCATCCCGCAAGTTGCAAAAAGGGAATTGCGGAGGTCCAAATCTACCAAAGGGTGTCTTCCACATCCTACATCTCGCCTGTGGAATAAACCATTGCAGAAGAAGGTTTTTGCTTGAAAATTCGACCTGTTAATCGAAGTCTTTGAACAGACTTGGCCATCCGGGCTAACATCAATTCGACATTCTAACCCTACAATGTAGTTTAACAATGCATTGAAGGAAACATACATAGATGCCTATAATTGTAGTTATTCAAATGAATAATTCATTAATTCAACACATCCAACATGTTCATCATATTCCATCAAGCAATTACAATGCAAGAACTACAATTGCAGAGATTAACATGGACAAGAACACTTATCTTGAGAAGAACTTGTCCCGCAACCAGCTATGTCACTGCAACGTTCCACCCAACCATAGGCCAGTGCACTGATCAATGTCTTAGCAACACTGCCACCCCCGAGATGAGCATGATTTCCTCAAGGAATAAGGGAACACTAGCAAACTCATACATAGCCAAGAGTGTAATAAAACTCAACCAAGCCAACACAGTTGGGTTTATCAGGCTGCAAGGGAAGACAAACCAACACATGGGTTACATAGGTCACTCAGCCAAGCCATCTCACAGTTGGGTTTCACAGACTATTCACAGTCAAGCCAACATTCACCTTAAGGACTAGTCAAGCCAAAATATGGGTTTATCAGACTGTCCAGCCAAAGGTTACTCACAAGGTCAAACACAACAAGACACAGCCAAGCCAATAGATGGGTTTATCAAGCTACCATCCAAGCCATCTTTCCAGTTGGGTTTATCAGGCTTCTCAGGCAATGGGCAAGAAGAACTGCTAAGCTAGTGAGCTCATCTACAGAGGTAAGAACACCTTCACAAGACCTATCTGGCTTGACTTCCCCACTGCCTACACACCCAACATAAGGAAGTATTCCCTTCTCTACTCCACAGTCCCTCAGCCTACACCTTCCCTTCTAGTGCTCTTTAAGATGTGTATAGCAGGTTCACCAACCCCTCTAATCTTATTGTGAGGTTCCACACTAGGTTTATCAAGCACATTCTATGTCTCTCCCATTACTAAGTCCTGTACATAGTTCAGACCCGAACCAAGGTGCACAACACAACAACCACAGGGAGACTCAGCAACACCGGCTTTACTCTGGAACACAAGTAACAGGGTATCATACACTCTGTAGTTCAAGATAACTCTGCAACACAGCAATCACGGTATCACCAAGAAAAAACACTTGCAAAATGCAACGAATACACACAGGAAGAACTCAGCTTCTCTCCCCCCTTCCACGTGAATGGAGAATAATGATGATGAATGAGCAAGATGTCCCACACCTCCCAAAACATGAATCCAAAATGAAGACATAATGCGTGATTCAAACTGTCATATGGTTCTGCGTGCGTTCCTTGCCCATGAAGTCAAAACTGGGTGCTCTGCCTAATTCGAATTTCCCCATACTCTTCCCCTCCCTTTCAATAAGTACCTCAACCACATTCTGGCAGAAATAAATAGTTGGGAAGAAAGACAAGAAAAGGGTAGTTGACAGTTTTAATGGGATTTTCCCATGACACATGGCTTTTCTGAAACTGGTTCAAGGTTAATATTCCCTCCCCCTTATCCTTAGGAAAATCCATGCCCCCATCTCATTTTTCGTTGCATTGACATATCTGGTTGTGGGTTTTTTCATTAATTTGCATATTTACATGAATTTTACAAACATGCTTGACTTTAGCACATAAACCATAGGGATCAACCATGATCGCCTATATACCAAACATTAATCAATGACAGGGCCTTGGCCTTGAGCTCCTCGTCATGATTCCATATAATATTTACATCATATACATTAATGCAACGGGGTCAAAACCGAGGTGTTACATTCCCCTCCCCCTTCAATAGCATTGTCCTCGGTGCTTTACAAAATTGAACAAAATTGCTACACTGGTAATGCCTTTAGTGCTCCGTAGATTCGAACAAAAATGGATGTTCCAATTGCATGGCATCCAACAGCTCCCATGTAGCCTCTTCAGGACTGTAGTGCTCCCACTGCACCTTTACTTGTCCTATGGCTCAGTTATGGAGCATAGTGACCTTCTTGTCGAGGATGCGCATTGGTTCGATTCGAAACTCTCCCTTAGGTTCCACCTGAATCACATCCCAATTTATCACATGGTTAGGGACATTTGTATATTTGTTAGGCAAAGAAACATGAAAAACATTCTGAGCTCTAGTGCTAGCAGGCGATGCAAGTCTATATGCAACTGGCCCTATCCTTTCAAGCACTTCAAATGACCCACAATATCTAGGTGATAACTTGGCACAACTTCCAAGCTTCAAGGAACTCTTCTTTGCCCTCACTCTGAGGTAAACATGATCCCCAACACTGAACTCTCTGTTCACACTATGCTTATCTGCATAACTTTTTTGTTTTTCCTGGGCTGCTTTCAGATTCTACCTGATCTTTACAACCTCTTGCTCTATCTCCTTGAGAAATTTTGGACCAATTACAACTCTGCTCACTGGATTATCCCAAGTCACGGGTGTCCTACACCTTCTGCTATACAAAGCTTCATATGGACTCATCCCCAAGGATGCTTGTTGTCCATTGTTATAAGCAAACTCTACCAAGTGTAAATAATCTTCCCACTTGGTTGGTTTGTCCATCACATACATGTGAAGCATGTCTTCAAGCACTTGGTTAACTCTCTCTGTCTTCCCATCAGTCTAAGGATGGTACACACTGCTGAAGTTTAGATTTGTACCCAAATATGCAAACAATCCCTTCCAAAAATTGGAAGTGAACTTGACATCTCTGTCAGAGACTATTGCCTTTGGCAATCCATGCAATTTGAAAATCTCCTTCATCAATATCTTTGCAATGTCATCAATCTTATGTGTAGAATTAACCGGTATAAAATGGGCTGCCTTTGTCAACTTGTCCACCACAACCATGATGGAATCATGTTGTCTCCAAGTCATGGGAAATCCTATAATGAAATCCATGGAAATAACTTCCCATTTCCATTTGGGAACTGGCAAAGGGTGCAACAAACCTGTTGGGTGTTGATGCTCAACCTTCACTGCCTAACATTTCATGCACCTGGAAATGTATTCAGCCATGTCCTTTTTCATTCTTGGCCAAAAGTACTACTTTCTGGCTCTAGCAGTTGTCTTATGATATCCTGGGTGACCAGAACATGGAGATTGATGGATCTTGTCCATAACAACTCTCCTCAAATCTGCTACATTTGGAATGTAAATTATGTTCTTATAAGTAAGAAGTCCATCTTCTTCCAATTTATATCCCTCATACTTCATTTCAAGGCTTTGCTGCTGCAATTTGTCCTTGACTTGCACATACAATTCATCTTCAGCAACATGATTAACAATATGTCGCATCAACTCTGATTGGAAAACACTAACAGATGCCACATGCATTTCCTGCACCTTCTTGCTGAGCGCATCAGCTACCTTATTCTCTTTCCCCTTTATGTGCTTGATCTCAAAGTCAAACTCACATAAAAACTCCATCCATCTATATTGCCTAGCATTCAGAGTAGGTTGATCAAACAAATACTTCAGACCACAATGGTCTGTCCTTAGCTCAAATCTTCTGCCCGTCAAGTAATGCCTCCACATATTAAGAGCAAGTACTATGGCTGCAAGTTATAGATCATGAGTAGCATAGTTATTCTCATGTTCCTTCAACTTTCTAGACTCATAACATATCACGTGGTTGTCTTGCATAAGGACTCCTCCAAGCCCTTGACCGCATGTATTAGTACACACCACAAAATATTTCTCTAGGTATGCAACTTTCAAGACTAGCGCATGGGTTAGAATATTCTTCAACTGTTGTAAGCTTTCTTCACACCTCACTATCCATTCAAACTTTATTCCCTTATTTTGCAAAGAAGTAATGGCATGTGCAACCTTGGATCATCCCTCAATGAATATCTTGTAGTATCCTACAAGTCCCATAAAATATCTTACATCTGTCACATTTCTTGAGGTAGGACAATTCATAATGGCCTCAATCTTCTTTGGGTCTACAGATATGCCCTCATTTGATTTAATGTGACCCAAATAATGAATCCTATCTCTGTAAAAGTCACACTTACTCAACTTTGCTTACAACTAATTCTCCCTGAGCAATTGTAATGTCAACCTCGGATGCTCTCCATGCTCTTCCTCATTCTTAGAATAAATAAGAATGTCATCAAGGAAAACAAGAACAAACTTTTCCAAATACCTATTGAAGACATTGTTCATAAGGCACATAAACGTAGCTGACGTGTTTGTGAGACCAAATGGTACCACTACTAACTCATAATGCCCATACCTTGTCCTGAAGGTTGTCTTGTGAATGTCTTCATCCTTGGTTCTCACCTAATGGTAACCTGACCTCAAGTCAATATTGGAAAATACCTTTGCTCCCCTCATTTGATCAAAGAGGTCATCAATCTTAGGCAAAGGATACTTGTTCTTTACCATGACATTGTTCAATTGTCTATAATCAATACACAATCTGAGTATACCATCTTTCTTCCTTACAAACAGAACTGGTGCTCCCCAAGGAGACACACTCAACCTGATATACTTCTTCTCCAACAATTCTTGTAGCTGCATCTTCAACTCTAACATTTCCAGCGTTCTCATTCTGTAGGGTGTCTTGGACACTAGTGTTGCTCTTGGCACAAGTTCAATTATGAAATCAATGTCCCTCTTTGGAGGAAGCCCTAGAATCTCATCAGGAAAAACATCCCTGAAATCCTGCAATACCTGAAAGTCCTCCAACCTAGGAGTTTCATTCTCCGCTGCCTCCACAATATGAGATGCATACAATTGGAAACCCTTCCTATAAAATTTCTTCAACTGCATTGCTGAAATCTGCCTCACTGAAAGCACCTTTGGAATGCCTCTTACAACTATCGGGTTCCTTTCTTCATCCATGCATTCAAAAGTCTTATGGTAGCAATCAAGCTTTACCCTATGAGCTTCTAACCAATCCATTCTAATGAGAACATCATAGGAACCAAGGGGTAGAACATTCAGATCTACACAAGTAACCCATCCATTCATCATCAATGGGCATTTCTATACCACTTCACTAACCTTTCTCTTAGTTCCAGTGGCTAGTTGAACTAACCACGATTTGCTATGCCTTACTTTCTTGAAAGCACAAATTTCCACTACTCTAGGAGCAGTGTAAGTGTGGGTAGAACCAAGGCCAATCAAAATAGAAATAGATTGCTCAACAATCTTACCTGCAACTTCAACCACAATCGACTGGTGGTCTGCCTGGCAGTCTTCTAGCACTGTGTAAATCCTAGGGACGACCCTCGCTACTTGGCTCACTGTTTCTGCCTCTTGAAGGTTGTAAGTTGGCCCTACACTCTCATTCTCAAGGGGACAATTCGTGCGTATGTGGGGTCCTCCACATCTCCAACATTGGAGTGGTTCTCTGATCTGCTGTGGATCTCTTGGATTTTCTCCCACCACTCTGGCTGGCTGCTTCTCAACTTGGGATGGTTGCTTCTACTCATTCCAGAAGTTAGAAGGTTTAAAAACTTTCTTCCTTTTGTTAGACTTCTCATTCTGTTTGTCCTTCCATGTCTTATGATAGTCAGGTTTGCCTCTGCTTTGCTCATAGCAATACTAAGGTTTCCTTATTACTTCTTCTAGATTCCTAGGCTCATAAAAATCAATTTTGTCTTTGTACGACTGAGGCAATCCACTCAGGAAACGTTGGATCTTCACTTTCTCATCCTTGATGTACCTGGCATATCTCAACAGCTCCAAGAACTTGTTTGCATACTCTTCCATGGTCTGTTGTCCCAATCTCAGCTCATGAAATTCTTTGATCTTGTCATCATGGTACCTGCCAGAGAGGTATATCTGCTTGAAATACTTCTGGAATTGTTTCAACTTAATTTTCCTTTCATTAATATTCTTCACTTGCCTGAAGTGCTCCCACCATATGGATGCTCTTCCAGTCAAATTGAAGATGGCTACTCTAGCTTTCATATTTCCTAAATACTCCTGAACTTGGAAATATTTCCTAATACCAAGAAGCCAAGATTCAGCTTCTTGAACATTCTTTACCTCACCGTTGAAGATAGGTGGCCTCACCTTCTTAAATTCATCATGTGAATGGTTTCGATAACGCCTATTCCTCTCATTCCTGTGAGAAGAGGAACTTGAATCGCTAGTGGATCCTTCAGAGTTAGATGACTCACTATGAGATCTCTTTCTCCTTCTAACAATGCTCTTACTGCCTTCTGGCCTTAGTGTCCGGTCCCCAGACTTCATCCGCTTCTGGATATCTATCAGACTTTGCAGCATGGCTGCATTCAGCTGATTCTGCTCTTCCTAAGCCTTAACCAACTTTTCATTATCTACCCTGTAGCTCTGCATCTCCACCCTGAGGCTTCTCATGGTGGCTATAAAATATGGGGGAGTATCTTGAAACCTCCTCCCATTAGACTTTGTTTCAGCATTTCCAACTTGGACATTTTCCCCCATAGCATTCTCCTCATGCTCATAGGGATCCTGTGCATCATTCATGGCGTAGGTTCTCATGGCTGAGCCAACAACCCACTTTCCAATATGCACTATGACTCTGCAAAATGTGCTATCAAATACCATTTGTTAGATACACGGTAATTCAAAATTAAAACCATTTACTTACTATCACCTGGCCTATCTAGGCCCAATGTTGTAACCAACAGCTCTATTAACTATTCAATCCGATCCTTTCAGGCCCGATGCTGCAACCTGCAGCCCTGATACCACATTGTAGTGTCGGCACCATTCTGTAGATACTACTCTGTAGTGTACTACAATACTGGTATCTGAGGAAATTCTTATCCCTTGCACTATCCATATTGGTCCATCCAAGCCCAATGCTGCAACCAACAGCTCTGATACCACTCTGCCACGTACCCATACCCCATTATCATGCGGAATTAAAAATCCATCGAGAACCTTTACTGTTCAACGAAACACAGGGCATGGCCACGAACCACTTCTCGACATTTCCAACACTGTCATGCTTCCTCTCATCTTCCATTGATCAGTTCAATGATCTGCAAGGAAGGATCTCAGAAGAGATCGGACAGTGGGGAGAAATAGCGACGGAATCCAAGGATCATAATGGGTTTGACATCTGAAATCAAATTAATGGCTCAGAATCCACCCATAAAAATCAACAGTGTGTAAAGCCCGAGTTACGGGATCGAAAAGTTACGAAAATTGCAATCTCACATCCGGCATCAGAAATAGATCAGCGGCGGATAATAATACCGCAAGAATCGACGGTGCGGAAAACTTGAATTGCGGGATCGGGAAATATGGAAATCACGATACAGCGATCCCGCATCCAGCATTCCCGCATGCGAAATCGACCTTTGCGGAATTCAAAAACTGCAAAGCCGGATCTTGTATCCCGCATTCTGCAAGTTGCGAAAAGGTGCGTTGTAGAACGAAAACTACAGAAAGCCGTAATTCACAAAAAGGACATCTTAGCATCCCTCATCCTGCAAGTTGCGGAAAGTGAATTGCAAATTTCGAAGGTCCAAATCTACCAAAGGGTGTCTTCTGCATCCTGCTTGCAGAATAAACCATTGCGAAAGAAGGTTTCTGCTCAAAAATTCGACCTGCTAATCGAAGTCTTTGAACAGACCTCACCATCCAGGCCTACATCCATCTGACATTCTAACCCTGCAACTTAGTTTAACAATGCATTGAAGGAAACATACAAAGATGCCTATAATTGCAGTTATTCAAAGGAACAATTCATCAATTCAACACATCAAACATGTTCATCATATTCCATCAAGCAATTACAATGCAAGAAATACAATTGCAAACATTAACATGGACAAGAACACTTATCTTGAGAAGAACTTATCCCACAACCAGCTATGTCGCTGCAACGTTCCACCCAACAATAGGCCAATGCGCTCATCAATCTCTCAGCAACACTGCCACCCCTGAGCTGGGTGTGATTTCCTCAAGGAATAAGGGAACACTAGCAGACTCATACATAGCCAAGGGTGCAATATAACTCAGCCAAGCCAACACAGTTGGGTTTATCAGGCTGCAAGGGAATACAAACCAACATATGGGTTTCACTGGCCACTTAGCCAAGCCATCTCATAGTTGGGTTTCACAGACTGTTCACAGTCAATCCAACATTCACCTTAAGGACTAGTCAAGTCAACAGATGGGTTTTATTAGACTGTCTAGCCAAAGGTTACTCACAAGGTCAAACGCAACAAGACACAGCCAAGCCAACAAATGGATTTATTAGGCTACCAACCAAGCCATCTTTCCAGTTGGGTTTATCAGGCTTCTGAGGCAATGGCCAGGAAAAACTTCTAAGCTAATGAGCTCATCTACAGAGCTAAGAACACCTTCACAAGACCTATCTGTCCTGAATTCCCCACTACCTACACACCCAACACAAGGAAGTGTTCCCTTCTCTGCTCCACAGTCCCTCAGGCTACACCTTCCCTTCCAGTGCTCTTCTGAATGTGCATAGCAGGTTCACCATCCCCTCTTATCTTATTATGAGGTTCCACACTAGGTTTATCAAGCACATTCTATGTCTCTCCCATTCGTAATCCTGTACATAGTTCAGACCCGAACCAAGGTGCACAACACAACAACCACAGGGAGACTCAGCAACACCAACTTTACTCTGGAACACGAGTAAGAGGGTCTCATACACTATGTAGTTCAAGATAATGCTGCAACACAGCAATCATGGTTTCGCCAAGGGAAAACACTTGCAAAACGTGATGAATACACACAGGAAGAACTCAGCTACTCTCCCCCCTTCCACACGAATGGAGTGTTGATGTATTTGTAACTTCAAAATGTATTCATCTGTATATCTTATGTATTGTACCCCAATGTTTATTCCGAGATGTGTCTGTAATGTATTTGAGTCATGCCATACCCTGATGTTCCTATCAGGAGGTTCTATAATGTAAAAGTCATTGTGGGTAACCCTCCCATTGGTTAAGGGTTAAAGTCCCCTTAGTTGTGGGGCCCTAGGGTTATTAGACTATCCTAGAGAAGTCGACCCTAGGCGAGTCATTGTAAGTTAGGGCAATAGTCCCCACCATTGTGTTAAGGATAACCCTCCTTATTGGTCGAAGGAGGCAAAGTCCCCACAAGCTGTGGGGCACTAGGGTTATTAGACACTCCTAGAGATGTTGGTTGTAGTAATTAATTGTTAAGTGATGCCGACATGTTGGAGTGGGTTTCAAGTGAATGAAAGAATATAAATAGAGAGTGAGCATCTCTATTTATCACAGACACACTCACTCATTGGGGTGTATGAGTGAGAGAGAAGACACTGGGATCAGAGAGAGAGACTACTACTGTCAGGAGATCATCTTTATGTTTTTGGGTTTTACTTTTGGTGTTGATTCTATCTCTGAGAAATTTTCAGGGTTTTCTCCATTTATGGTTTCCCTGAGGAAAAACATTGTGTTCATTGTCTCTTGTGTTTAATTGTTGTGCTTGTTATTCTCTCGGTTAAAGATCCTAGATTAATGTTAGCTTAATGTTAAAAATATGACATGGTATCAGAGCTAACCTGAGAAGAAGACATTGTGCAGCTGTAGAAGCTAGGGCTTCTTAATTTTTGGTTCTCTCTCCACAATCCATCAGCAAAAGTATACTAGGATAACTCTCCAATGAAGGGCACATCTTTCTGTCGAAGCGGAATTCAATTCCAAGCATTTTCAGTTTTTGGTGCAGGAAATTAGAACTTCTTACAGAAGAGGAATGTTTTAGTGAGCCCGGCATAGGATTACTCTCCTCATCAAAATTGAAGTTTAGAGACCTGGGTCAAGATTTTTTGTTGGGTGAAACTCCAGGAAAGTCAAACCCTAGTATGACCCCGAGCTGGAAAAACCCTAAAATACTAAAACTGATAATTTTTGGTACATTTGTTATATCTTGGGATTGGAGAAGGCTCAGGAGATGAAAATTGCATAGGTATAATATAAAATCTTTATGTACATTTTAGCCAAAATTCAGCCTCATATTCGCTATATTCTACGAGCTATGATCCCTCCAAGTTACAGTTCCAGCCTCTTCCAAGATTCATCCCTAAACAAGACACCTGGGGAGAATTGCTATATCTTGGGATACAAAGGTCCAAATAAAATTTATAAAGATTTTCCAAAAAGGGCACAGACTGTACTTTCTTTGGTCCGAGATTCAAACTCAGAAGATGAAACAGTGACACATGGCAGTCCATACAACTTCAATGTTCTGAACAGTCCTGTAACAGGGAACCTTGGGAAAATGATCATAAGTCCCAATTGGTGAAACCAATTCTGATGAAACCTATGGTGTTGGAACAGGGACAGGAGAGGCTACCTTAGTGAAAATTTTTAGACATAGAGGAGCATTAATTTTAGAGATACCATAGAAACAGTAACAAGCATTTCTGCAGAAGAAATTGGAAAACTAGGGCTTCTTGTTCCAGGAGCTTCCCTCCACTGTTTTCAGAAAAGGAGTACATTGGATAGCTCAACTTGAAGAGATCTATCTTTCTATCCAATCAGATCTGAAAGATTCCATTTTTTGAAAATTAGGGTTTCTATGAAAAACCCTAGATCAGCCAACTCTGGAACCAGGACGGACACCTCAAATCGGTAAGATCTAATCTTTTGCTATTTCCATTTGAGGTTCTCATTTCAAAGTAATCTATCACATTAGCTTGATGATAAGCTTGGTAAAGTTGACAACTTCCAAGCATGGAAGTATATGATCTCTCTAAATAAAATGAATTGGACACCTACATAAGTAGAGAGGTTCCAGTTCCAAAAGGAGATGAGGCTAAAAGCCTTACACAAGAAGAACTTGGTCAAGGCCAAGAAGATCATTGTTGATTCAGTCACATATCAACTTGTACCACAAGTGTCTTCCATAAAGACACCGAAAGAGATGTTTGATTCCTTGACCAAGCTATTTGAAGGGAAGACCATACATCAAAACATGACCTTTAGAAACCAGTTGAAGAATGTGAAGATCCAGAATGCAGGAACCATACAGTCATAGTTTATAAGGAACAAATTGAAGCAGTAAAAGAAGAAGTGAAGAATGTAGAAGTGGTGATAGCCACCTTGAATGGCTTCCCAGGATCATGGGATTCATTCATGCGAGGAATGTGTGGCAGAAGAAAGTGATTACTTTCAGCAAACTATGGGCAGAAGAAGAAGAAGCTCGACTCATAATAAGAGAAGAGAAGATGGGAGCAACTGAAGATCAAGCTCTCACCATCCAAAGAAGATACCTCCATACAATC
>LPNX010126731.1:0-45641 GCA_001517045.1 Pseudotsuga menziesii | reverse complement strand
AAACTATGGGCAGAAGAAGAAGAAGCTCGACTCATAATAAGAGAAGAGAAGATGGGAGCAACTGAAGATCAAGCTCTCACCATCCAAAGAAGATACCTCAAGTGACGAGGAATATGAAGAACTCAACTCTTAAAGAACCTCTTATCCATCTTATCATTTGGATAAGAAATGATGCTATTATGAATGAAGAAGATGATGAAGCTGAAGGCTCAAGAAGGAGTCTACCCACGAAATAAATAAAGATAAGTATTCAATTGTCATTTCATGATATTGTTTTGTTATGCATTTGTTTATATTCAGTTGATATATTATGCATGATAGAATGTTTGCATTAATGACAGTATACTACTAATATGCATGTGATGGGTAAGTAGCTCATGGTGCTATACCACTCTCCATTGTTGCTTATCTAGAATGAAACCTCTTTGCTGACATATTGGATTAGTGCACAATATCAATGTTGTCCCGGTAGAGATGGAAGGCACCTAGAAAGTTTCTGTGAGATATGGATGATTGTTGTATTGACTAAAATAGTTGCATGATCATATACTTATGCATAAGAAGTTTTCATTATGAATATACCTTATGAAATGTTTCTAACCATACAACTAATGCATTTGACTTGTAGGAAAGATCACATAAAATCGCCTACGAGCAAAGAAAGATGAGACTTGTTCCGAAGAACAAGTGACGACCATTCAAGATGAAAAATAATATGACGAATGCAGCGACATCATTGATGCAGAACCTTCTAGCTATGAATAAGTAACCAAGAAGAAAGGGAAGACTAGTTCAAGAAGAATGATGTCTAGGATGCAGTATTGATACATGAAGAGAAGTTCGTAGTTCCATCATGCAGTAGATGGAAACATCATGGGATACAAGGAAAGATTCGTAGCACGAGGCATAGACTACGAAGAGACATTTGCAACTAGTGGGAGTTGAAACACATACATGATGAGCTTGATGAAGATCTTAACCTTTGCTACAAGGTTGAAGACGAAAGTCTATACACTAGATGGCTACATAGAATATTAGTAGCATAGGAAGCTACTTGTCACTCCAGTACATAATGTTTCAGTGCATAGAGTACGGAAGACGTAGGAAGTATGATGCTCCGCTTCAGAGGGAGCGACTACAGAATATCCTTAGGTTCGACATGGTATGACAGGATGGATAGATTACTGATGACTCTAGGCTTTACTAAGAGTAAAGTGAATTCCAACCTTTGCTTCAAGGTTGAAGGCGGAAGACCAGTGATGCTCCTGTTATGTGTTGATGCACTATTTTCTAGGCATGGAGGTGTTGCAGAATGCGGATGGAATCTTCCTCAGACAAGGGAAGTATGCAATAGAGATCCTGAAGAGGTTCATGATGATGGAATGCAAGGCCATGACCACACCTATGGCATCGAACATGAAGCTATTGAGTGACGCTTCATCAGAGACGGTTGATGCCACGATGTATCATCAGATGATTGGGTCCTTGATGTACTTAATGAACACGAGACCAACTATTTGCTTTGCTATGAACACCTTGAGCCAGTTCTTGATAGATCCGAAACATGTTCACTTAATTGCTGCAAAGCATATTCTGAGGTACCTGAAGGGTACAGTTGATTATGGGCTCAAGTATGAGGTGAATCAGAAGATTAACTTGGAGGGTTATGTTGATTCAGATTGGGCAGGCAGTGTCATCGATAGGAAGAGCACTTCAGGGTGTTGCTTCAGTATGGGATCAGGTGTAATCTCTTGGTTTAGCAGGAAGCAATCATGTGTGGCACTGAGTACAGCTGAAGCAGAGTATGCCGCAGCTTGTTCAGCTAGTTTTGAGGCAGTATGGTTGAGGAAGCTACTGTCTGATTTTTGATCTCCAGGTAGATGCTACTTGTATATATTGTGACAACCAAAGTTGTGTGAAGTTGTCGAAGAACTCGGTGTTCCATGACAAGTCGAAGCATATCGAGATCAAGTATCACTATATCAGGGATATGGTGTAGAGGGGAGCAGTGAAGCTCCAGTAAGTTACGACAGACGAATAGATAGCTGATGTGTTGAGGAAACCATTAGCCAGAGTGAAGTTTGAGTACTTCAGGGAGAAGCTTGGTGTTCTCCAGATCGATTTTCCTTCCAAGGGGAAGTGATGAGTCCATGAGCCATTCTGACATGGTGAGAGGATTAGTTCCTTCCATGGTCAGATGTAAGGGTTGAGCCATTCTGTCATGGTGAGAGGATTGGTTCCTTCCATGTCAGATGTGAGTGCTGAGCCATTCTGATATGACTGTAGGATTGGTTCCTGCATGATCAGATATAAGGGCTATTACCATTCTTGGAATGGAGGTGCCTGGTCAGTTACTAGGAATACTCGGTCTAGTACTGAGGGCCATTTTGATATGACTATAAGATGTGTTCTCACATGATAAGATGTGAGCACATGGCCATTCTGATGTGATTGAGGGATGTGTTCCCACTTGATCAGATATAAGGGTTGTTTCCATTCTTTGAATGGAGCTACCTGGTCAGTTACTAGGAAAGATGAGTCTGGGACTGAGGGTCGTTCTGATATGACTGTGGGATGCGTTCTCACACAATCAGATATGAGTGCATGGCCATTCTAATGTGATTGAGGGATGTGTTCCCACTTGATCAGATATAAGGGTTGTTTCCATTCTCTTGGAGAATGGAGGCACCTGGTCACTTACCAGGAACCGTTAGTCTAGGGCTAAGTGCCCTTCTAACATGGTTAGAGGATTAAGTTCCTTCCATGGTCAGATGTAAGTGTTGTGCCTTTTCACAGATGGTAGTAGGTGTGTCCTACCATGCTGGTGATTGTAAGTGATGTGCCTTTCCACAAATGGTAGTAGGTGTGTCCTACCATGTTGGTGGATGTAAGTGCTGAGCCTTTCCACAGATGATAGTAGATGTGTCCTATCATGCCGGTGGATGTGAGTGTTGTGCCTTTCCATAGATGATAGTAGTTGTGTCCTATCATGTTGGTGGTTGTAAGTGCTGAGCCTTTTCACAGATGATAGTAGTTGTGTCCTATCATGCTGGTGTATGTGAGAACTGAGCCTTTCTGATGTGATTATAGGATTGGTTCCTACATGATCAAATGTGAGTGTTGGGCGTGCCTTTCTGACAGGGTGTTGGATGTGTTCCTCTCATGGTCAGATGTAAGTGTTGGGCGGGCCATTCTGACTTGGTGTTAGATATAAGTGTTGAAGAAGACCTACATGGAGGCTAGGCCTACAACCAGCATGAAAAAGGGTTGGCTCTGTAGAACTTCCTATGACGAGAAGCATCATGAGATAGCACCCGTGATGATGATGCAGCAATGATGATCCAGATCGAGTGATGATCCAGATCTAGTTATGATGATCCAGATCCAGTGACGATGATCCAGATCGAGCGATGATCCAGATCCAATGATGATGATCCAGACCCAGTGATGATCTAGATCCAGTGATGATGATCCAGATCGAGTGATGATCTAGATTCAGTGATGATGATCTAGATCAAGTGATGATCCAGATCCAGATGAAGATGACTTGAAGATGAAGATGATGAGAACTCAATGATGATCCAGATGATACAGAGAAGAAGACTTGTGTTGATAAATTGTGTCGAGAGAATACCTTCCTAGTTAAGAGGGAGTGTTGATGTATTTGTAACTTCGGAATGTATTCATCTGTATATCTTATGTATTGTACCCCGATGTTTATTCTGGGATGTGTCTGTAATGTATTTGAGTCAATTCATGCCCCGATGTTCCTATCGGGAGGTTTTATAATGTAAAAGTCATTGTGGGTAACCCTCCTATTGGTCAAGGGTTAAAGTCCCCTTAGTTGTGGGGCCCTAGGGTTATTAGACTATCCTAGAGAAGTCGACCCCAGGTGAGTCATTGTAAGTCGGGGCAATAGTCCCCACCATTGTGTTAAGGATAACCCTCCTTATTGGTCGGAGGAGGCAAAGTCCCCATAAGCTATGGGGCACTAGGGTTATTAGACACTTCTAGAGATGTCGGCTCTAGTAAGTAATTGTTAAGTGAGGCCAACATGTTGGAGTGGGTTTCAAGTGAACGAAAGAATATAAATAGAGAGTGAGCCTCTCTATTTATCACACACACACTCACTCATTGGGGTGTATGAGTGAGAGAGAAGACACTGAGATCAGAGAGAGAGACTATTGTTGTCAGGAGATCATCTTTATGTTTTCAGGTTTTACTTTTGGTGTCGATTCTATCTCTGAGGAAGTTGCGGGCTTTTCTCCATTTATGGTTTCCCCGAGGAAAAACATTGTGTTCATTGTCTCTTGTGTTTTATTGTTGTGCTTGTTATTCTATCAGTTAAAGATCCTGAATTAATGCTAGCTTAATGTTAAAAATCTAACATGGAGAAAAATGATGATGGATGAGAAAGACATCCCACACCTCCCAAACCATGAATCCAAAATGAAGATGTAATGCGTGAATCAAACTGGCATACGGTTCTAGGTGTTTTACTTGCCCATGAAGTCAAAACACAACATTCAAAAACTAGGTGCTCTGCCCTATTCGAATTTCCCCATACTCTTCCCCTTCCCTGCAATAACTACCTCAACCACATTATGGCAGAAATAAATGGTTGGGAAGAATGACAAGATTAAGGATAGTTGACAGTTTTAATGGGATTTCCCCATGACACATGAATTTTCCCAAACTGGTTCAAGTTTAACATTCCCTCCCCCTTATCCTTAGGAAAATCCATGCCCCCAATTCATTTTTCGTTGCATTGACATAACTAGCTATGGGTTTTTTCATTAATTTGCATATTTACATGATGTTTACAAACGTGCTTGAATTTAGCACATAAACCATAGGCATCAACTATGATCGCCTATATACTAAACATTAATCAATGATAGGACCTTGGCCTTGAGCTCCTCGTCGTGATTCCATATAATATTTACATCGTACACATTAATGCAACGGGGTCAAAACCGGGGTGTTACACTTAGAGGAAGCCACCCTGTAGAAGCACTTAATTCACAATCATGCTTCTAGAGCAAGGAGCAATTGCAGTGCTTCAGGTGCAATGAGGAATTACAGAGAAACAAAAGCCATTATAACAGTGGATTAGATAGCGAAACATTACAAGTCAGCTTTAACAAATCGATATCTTATTTTTCTATTATTGCAAAGTTTTTTAACAATAATATTTTGTATGTGTCTTTTGGAATAACATGCATGATATTTTTCAATTCAATGTTTTCGACCATAAACTTGGTCCAGTTTCATGTATCTTTCCCTGATGATTGACCAATATTATGGTTTGAAATGTCGGATTGCAAAATAACATGCAAGTTATTTAAAAAATTCAAAAGACTTATTGTGCATTCAACAAGTGCAACTACCTTTCATTCATCACTTTCATTACATGTCCACTATAACAAATCGATGTCTTATTTTTTGGCAAGAGTGGAATACTAGGTATTTATTTATATAGATGAGACATATTTTGTGTGTATTTCTATCTTACCCGGCATTTAACGAGTATGTTGATGGGCTTAATTCCAAGAGTATAATATTGGAAGTAGCAGGGATGAAACTATCATAGGTGCTAAGGGAGACCCAATAATGGAAAACGACACATTATCTGAATTATTTCCCACTTTATCAAGATCATATTCATTTGGATCTTCAGAGAATGAGCATTACAATTTTGACAGTCACCATCAAGAGCATAATTCAAACTGCAAATCACCTTCTTCATATTTTGTCGTTGCAATTTGGAAGAAAGACATGACATAAGAGGTACTTTCCAACGTTTAATTTTCCAGCTGTGACAGTGTGGTATCACAGCACTGGTTGCAGCATTGGGCCTCAATGGGCCAAGTTGAGCAGTTGACAGAGGCCAGATTACCCTCTGGTTAGCAGAAGAAAAATGAGAAAGACAAAGAAAAATCCACCCCCCCAAAAAAATCTAAGTGTTTTTGAAGTTTTGTGTCGGTTGAACTAGCTGAGTGCTACCGATACATGTCGACTGAGATGGTTGAGTGGAGCCGAAGAAGCTTACATCAATCGTGTCACCGTGAAAGGCTAATTTGAGCTGGAAAAGAAGGAAGAAAAATAAAATTTTCAAATTTTTCTAAGTACAGAAAAATTCTAAGGCAAAGTAACTTACGATTTTTGGAGTCCAAGGTCGAAAAGTAGAAGTTGGAAGTGTAGAAAAGGCTAAGGTTGAAAGTTAAGTTTTCCGATTCCCGAGTTCTGCACTGAAGGGAGGAAAGACGGAATGCGGAAGGCGGAACCATGGATAGAGTTTTCGTCATTTAATAGTTTGCCGACTTACGAGTTCCAAAGGTGGAACCATAGTTGAAGAACTCCATTGATCGATATGTTTATGACTTTCGAGTTCTGAAGGAGATAAGCAGAAGTGTGGAAGGCGGAAATCGAAAAGTGGAAGGAGGAAAACTGACAATTCACTTCCGAGTTCTGAGTTCTGAGCTCCGAGTTCCGAGTTTCATTTAATTAAAAGCCATAATCCTTGGAAAACTTGTCTGTGTTGTGTGATTGCTTGTGCTTTCGTTGTGTACAATGATATCCAACCAACCCACCTAGGTGCATCAACATTAGTTGGTATCATAGCAAGAATTTTTCACGCATGGAGGGTCCAATTATGACTAGACGTGGGAAGTGATTCCAGCTACGATTGGGTAGACTTGTTGGGAATGGTGATTTAGTCATCTAAACATGAATAATGGCTCACAGAGGTGTCAATGATCATGGAAGACGACCACGTGGAGGCGCAGGGGTCACAATTGACCATGAAAGATTTGAGTAGTGTGTCCAAATGGTGAGGACGTTGAAAACTTAGTTAGTAGTGATAAAATAGGTACAACGATGGGGATATGTCTCTGACACCCTTGAATATAGTCAGGAAGAAGTTGATGATGAAGAAAATGTATTGGAAGATGAATAAGAAGAGGACGCGAAAGGAAAACTGTTGAAATTTTTGTTGGAAATTAGGTCAAGGCTAAGATAGACGTGCCTACCTAATCTGGAAGTTTGAATCCTGAACGTCTAATAGATTGGATCAGGGAGACGGACAAAGTTGCATGTTTAAAGTTGAAAGGACATGCCTCATTGTGGTGGCACAATGTGTAGGATGACATAGTGAAGAAAGGAAAAGATAAAGTGAAGACTTGGGATAGAATGGTCACCAAGTTGAAGGACAAGTTCCTTCCCACTGACTACATGATTTCTCTATTTAGGAAGTTGCGAACCCCGTGACATAAAGAGATGACTATGAAATAATTCATGGAGGAATTCTATCAACTATCAATTAGGTTGGTATAGATCGAAGAAGGGGAGGAGGCAGTCGCGAGATATGTGAATGGATTGAAGTATGCCATCTAGGACTTGTTGAGCCTGTCAAGGTTCAGGACGGCCAGAGAAGCATATTAGTTAGCATTGAAGGTATAGGATAATCTGTCCAAAAAAATTTCGATGAGTAGAGGAACGTCAACTGCCTCCACAAAGGTTAGACCAATGGGATGACAAGGGAGGAAGGTTGTGAAGAACGATGAGAAGAGAGCACAAATAGAGATAGTGTGCCCGAATACCGACGAGAAGGTGAGAACTCCAAAAGTGGAGGCAATAATGATTGTGGAGAAACTTTTGGAGGACAAAGCACAGACCAATCCAAGATTGTATGCTATAAGCGTCGAGAGCTTGGACACAAGGCATATGAATGCCTAGAAAAATTACATACCACAAGACGACAATAGGCCAGAAGTTGAGGGATAGATGATGACGCTATTTGGAATGTGAAGGGAAACTTTGATGAAGTTGTGTTAGGAGGAGGTCAAAACCTGACGTACCAAAGAAAGTTATTGCAATCAACTTGATAGGAGAAGAGGGATCCAATGCATAGGAAGTCCATTTTTCAGACAAAATTGAAGATTTGAGACAGATGCTTCATGCCCATCATCGATGGAGGCAGTGCACAAAACATGGACTCGACGAAAGTAATTAGTAAGTTGGGGTTGGAGTGTCAACCGCACAAGAATGCCTCATGGTTGTAGAAGAGTCACCATGTTACGGTGACACGACAATGCTTAATAATCTTCAAGATCGACGGGTTACGTGATAATGTGCTATGCGACGTAATCCCACACAAAAATAACAATATGCTTTTACACTCACATTTTCAATCACTTATTCCACTAGGCCCTTTCCCCTGTAAATTCTCTAGTACCCCTATTCCAAAATCCACGTGTTGTCTTGCAATGCCCCTTTTTTCTTAACCTTCATATGTGCATGACCTGGGATCAACTTTTGGTGGGTCGGGTAACCCTTTCGCTCTTTGAGACTTTGTTAGATATTGTATGTGTTTAATTTATATACATGATGTCAAACCCTGTAAAGGTGTGTGTGTGTGTAGGGTTGCTTGCTAGGTATGAGATTCCCACTTGTCTATTTTGATTTACAAATGGTTTAATATGCATACTACTATAGTGTATGGATGTGCATGTATTAATGGCCAATTACATACGATTGTTGTGAGGAATTGGATGTTATTCCTTGATTCACAACATAAACATATGATGATAACGTGACGACGAATCCACATGAAATATTGCTAATGTTTACGCACATGCATGGCATGTGGTACATGTTGGTTAGGCATACATGAACTCCTAGACGAAGTTGGATGCTTGATTAATTGTTTGTTTTCCAAGTGATGTCTTTCATGCTCATTTCAAAGTAAGGCCTTTGATGCATGCCACTTACCACAAAGAAAGAAATGCACCTTGTTAGAGACTTATGGTTTCCACACAAGTTGAAAGGCATTGGTTTTTACTATTCTTTAGTAGCTCACTTTTGCCAATCAGAATCTATTTTGGAGAGGATATGGCCAAATCCCAAGCAATGGTCTTGCAAATTCTATGATATTTCATTTGTTTCCAAATAGCCTTATATTAAAGTTCTTCATCCTTTCTCAAATTGCAAAGCATACTATTAGGGTTGATCTACCTTCTTCATATATGTTGAGAGACATCCAATATCCTCTTAGACTCACACTTACTCATGCTCCAATACATCAACAAACATAAATTTGAAAAAAAAATGTTCCACCCAATTTCCTATCAAGAAAGAAACTGTTGGTTTTGTTGGATTAAGTGCAGTGACAATATATATGATAGGCAATCATATTATATTTTTTTAGTCCACTAAGTTACAAGTGTGAATCAGGTAGAGTGATTACAATTGACTCTTTAATGAATGCACATACATGTGGAAGAGTATGTCTCTATGCCAATTTGTTGTGCTTCCACACCATCTTTTCCACAACTCCTTATAGCAACCACTTTGCTAGAAAAATATAGCATGCATGTATGTTGTCTACATAATATTAACATGCTTTACATGGACACATTAATGATAGAGTCAAGTGACGATCCCACAACATTTGCTACACATTGTCTTCACTGTGCCACCTTTTAGAAAACTCTTATTGCTTGACATGTATGTTTTCCCTTGCTTTGTTCCCTACAACAAGGACGCCATAGTCCTTTATTGTAATGACACTGTGACATTTCATCATTTGACATGTGTTAGGAAAAATTCTCGTGTATTGTAGGTCGCATGACCATTGGTTTTCGAATGCCGAGGGAAGAAATGCACATTGTACTATATGAACTCACTTACCATTGCTTCTATTGGAGAACATGGCACTAAACATTTCTTTTAATAGGAAAAATTATTTGAAGAAAAGTATAGGAATAGAGCGAGACTTTTCCATTCAAATTCATTCAATCGTAGCCACACAACCTTACACCTTCATTAAAATGATCCACATTACTTTTACTATTGGAGAACGTGGCACTAAACATTCTTTTTATGTCACCCTAAGGGTGACATAAATAGATGAATGAAATTTGGGCTTAATTTTTTCTATAATCTAATGTTTTGAAAAGTTAAAATTTTTTTTTATTAAATGTAAATTTTAAAAAACTATTTATTAAAATTGTGATTGGTGTAGATCTTGGTGACGTCAACCTTGGATTTCCCCTCCAAACGTTGGCAGGGGAGCCTGCGTCATACCATTTTACAGTGTTTCGCTTTGGTTTGAAGGGTCTCAAAGATTATCACAGTGCCTTAAAGCATTCAATGTGGGCAAAGCTAAGTTGTGTTTCATTATCTGCATGTTTGTCTCTTTGACATAGACGATCTATCAAAGGACATGCCGTCAATTCCGAGGCTTTCTCCTTTGTCTTTGTGGCATCCACTCAAATGGAGAATGTTGGCATTCCACAATCTGCAACCCCTGTTGATTTGTTAAAAGAAGCAATCCATGGTTTGGTGGTTCAGATATATGTGGTTTGTGTTGATATTTTTATTATTTTACAAAGATTTTTTTTTTATGTCCTCAAAGGGGAACATATATAGATAGTTCACTTGTATTAATCTGCTTTTGCCAGATTTTAATTTAAATGTTCAAGGTTAAGTTCAAAAAAAAATATTAAAACAATTTTTTATATTTGTAATTTTGGCAAATTGTGGTTGGTTAAAAATGCATGACATCATATCTTGGAAATTGTTCCCACGCATTGGTGGCTACATTACATCATACAAAGGTACTCTCACATTTACTCACATTTATTGTTTGTATTTAATTATTATGTCCCCGACAAGGGGATATATATGAATCGGTGAGGCCGATTATTTCAACTAATTTGTAGCAACTTCAATAAAAACATATAATTTTCCTATAGTTGTATCAATTTTTTTTTTGAAATTATTTAAATCTTGATTTATCTTACTTCTTATTGGTTTATATAGGTGACGTAGGCCTGGGACTTTGTGCCCCAAGACCCGGCGGCGAGCTTGCGTAAGCAGCTTCTTGGCAAAAAAGTTATGAGGTTAGTTTCTCGAGAGTTTCTTGGTAGTAAGGTAATAATGGCATATTAATTTGTTACTAGTGCATTACATAAATGAATTGTGATACAGATGAGGCTTATATTTAAAATAATATAATGCCCCTTGGTTCTGACATGCATTACCTCAATTGGCAGCGATGGGCCTCCCAAGGCTGCTCGTAGGCTATGAAGGCAGGGTAGATTTAATGCATCTGCAGTTGAAATATTAAATCTCCCAAGATAATCTCCGCACTTAAATATCTAGGTTTTCCATACAAGTTGGACTATTAGAGGAAACCGATTCAACTTTTATGTACTACTTGCATAAGATAATATTTATTTCATATACAAAACTCCATGAGATACGCTCGATTCCTAAACCACTAAACACCCATGGTTTTTGAACTAGTCACCCACGAAATAGTAATTAATTTGATTTTCTTTACTTTGTTATATTTTTATTTAGTCGAGTGACATTTTTGGTCATACTATCTCTAATTTTATGTAATAATATTTTTTTTTGTTTTTGTCACATCCCATCTCTCATAAGGTTTCATCATGCTATTATACATTTCCCAAGATAATAAATGCATTCTATTATGCATAAAATACTTGGAAACTTCCCGAGAGATTGTGCCTGCGAATGGTTTAACCCGAACTGTGGAAAAGGGTGGTAACGTTAAAAAGAGGGCCTACGATCCTATCTATTGAATGGTCAGTTCAAAAGGTAGAAAAAATATTGGTGTACCCGAGACAATAACACCAAGAGGCGATATCGGCATACACGTAGTCATCCATGATAGGAAGACGACGGACACCTCTGAAAAGTAGTTTCGGTGTAAGTAATATGATCACAATGTTTCTGAAACTCAACACACAACAACCAAATAAGGCTTGACAACACCTACCTTTACTTAACCTTGAACCCTTAGTGGAGAGAAACTAAAGATCCTTGGGGACTTCAGCATGGAGGTTGAAGGAATTGATGGGAAGTCTGTAAATGCTAGAATCTGTAAATTGCAATGCCTTGTACAAAATTTGGATTTCATGAAAGATTCAAGCACCTGCAACACAATTGTTGGATTGGATATTTCTGCTATTATTTCGAAAAATAAAGCTGATCAGAAGAGATTACTGATTAACTGGGACAGCGTTAAGATTCACATTGCTTACGTTTTTAAGAAGGAAAAATGCCCTGATTTGAGTTGTGTTGTATCTGAACGTGTTTTGCTTCGATGTTCCGTTTCAGCCAAGTCAGGCAATAAGGGTGAAAATATGGATGGAATTGGAGATGAAATTCTTAAGAGGCTTCAACAGGAAAATGGTGAATTCTGTCAGGGAAAACCTGCCTGGCAGCTTATTTTAGGGTTTTTACCAAGTAAAAAATGCATGGCTTTGGTTATTGTTTCTAATGGCATGCCTAACTGCCTTCCGTTATCTGCCATTCTGGAACCTTTAACTGTCCATGTAGGCATGCTTTATATATTGGATTCCACTGTAGAGCTTAGAATTACTAGAACTCTTTCACCCACAAAAACTACTATTGGGAATTTTTCTCAAGAGAATCTTGATCATTTTGATGTTGTACAAGTTTCTCAAGGCATCAATGGATTGACAATTGCACCACAACAAGATACAATAGATGTTGTTTCTGATAAATGTAAGGAACAACCAGCCTTGTGTAAGAGAGAAAGAAAAAGGGAGATAGCTTTTGGTGTGAGTTCCAAGAGATTGAAAAGCTCAGAAGTGAGTGCAGACACAGCCAGTCAATATGATCTACAGCTTCTAAAATACAATACATGGTAACCATTGTATACAGCCATTGTTCGTAGTATATGCAAGGCAGATCCTTCTAAAAGCTACAGTTCACCCAACTATAAAATTGGAAAGCAGATATAGGAAAGCCAAGGAGACTGAATCCAAAATTTTAAGGTTCTTAAGCTGTTGGTTTGATAAGAAATCCAAAAAATTAAATATCGATCGCAATGTTCAGCTCAAAGTTAGCAAGCTGAATGAAGAGGCCACGGCAGTACTCGAGAAACCTACCATGGAGCCTGAACCAACCGGGGATAGCTCTAATTCTATTCTTGAAAGCACATTACCCATTGACCCAACTTCAGCTTCTGTTCCTCCTAGTGATTCAGAAAATGCAGAGACACTATTTGTCGGGTCTCTCGATGAAAAAATTCAATACGCACTCTGCCATGACGAAATTGATTTTGGTACTATAGCCAAACGCATTGTGCAACAATTGATATCTAATTTAGAGCTTCAATCTGTGGAGAAGAATTCTGAGTCCAGTGATAAAGAGAACCTGTCAATTTGTGAACAAGTTACGAACATGCTTTTGAAGGAGCCCAAGGAATTGGTAGCCAAGTACAAGGAATGCATGCTTCCTCATTCGTCTTCTGCATACACTTCAGAAGACAAAGTTAGAGAGTATCCATTCTTGTTTCTGTATTGAACATTAGTTCAAATTTCTTCTATTCACATTGAATGATTTTGATCACTTGCAATCCTTAACTTTGGCTATAGACATGAAATGCAAATTTTATTTCGCATGGAGATTCTTTCTGCACTAAATGTTGCAGGACTGGAAGAAGAGGTGAAGGAGACTTGTATAGAGGACATTTGCTTGCTTTTGGAAAACATTCAATTCAATCTATCAGGAGCTATGGAGGAACAAAATCTCATTGAATTTGTAGACAGAGTCATCAAATCCAGGTTGCTGATTGATCCCTATGCTTATTTAAAATTCTGTATGGGAGTATTGTTATATGAATCTCTATCAGAGATGAGTGTAACAGTCATAACAATTTTTTGTGTATGCATCTTAGGTACATGGATTGTGTGCCCGAAATAATTGATAAAATCTACGGGCGCATGGATTTCCTTGAGCTGGATCCATCAACATCTTCTGCAAATGAGTTGATGGCAAACAACAGTGTCAATCAAGAGAACATACTCCTCAGGTTGACAAAGACGAGACGTGAAAAGAAACAACGTGATGGTGGGGTTGAATATGAGAAGAAATTGAAAAGAGCCCAATTGAAAAGAGAGCGCTCAAGGAGATTTGCACATTTTGCAAGCAGAACTCCAGATTTAAACCGTCTTTGGGCTCCAAAGACAGTTGCTTACCCTAAAAAATCACAACCTGAGAGGCAGAGCCAAAAACCTGATGAGGTCAAAGCAACAAATAAAATTAGAGACTTTCTTGGAGGTGAGGCCCTTCGTAGAAACATAGAATTCAATATATCTGAATCTGAAGCCGAAGATGAAAATGATGAAGACGATATAGTAAAATCGAAGTGCGAACTCCCTGAAAAAGATAGAGATGATAAATTAAAACCGAAATGCGAGTCACCAAGGAAGGCCTCTGCTTCTATTTTCAGAAATTTCATGGTTGATGGAGGTGGAGGAGGAGGAGGAGGTAAGGCAGCTGATGATGGGATCATTGCATTGCGTGAAAGAGTCCAAAGCACAAGTCAAATTAAAAAGAATGAACAGTAAACATTATCGCTCTCTAGGAATTTAAAGAATTTAAACATTTGCGCTTTACTAAATCCTAATGAAATTTACTAAATCCTAGATGAAAGATCATAGTTGAATCCTCGATGAAAGATCATAGTTATATAAATTTCAGGAAGAAAAGTTATAGTAACTGCATATTCTCTTCTCTTCTTCAATTCGAACTGGCCACGATGATTTCTATCCATTTCAACAATTTTACAAATTGAAATTTTCAGAATGATCAAAGGTTTACGCTTAAACGAATTACTGCATATTCTTTTTCACCTCCTTTTCACCCCAGTGCTAGAGGTTGCTATTCAAGAGTCAAGGTTGATTTATTTTAAAAAGGATGTATCAAGATTATGGAAGTCGGATGAGAGCCATTCTGCAGTTCGAGAGCTATGCAAATTGTTTGTTGTTACTACTATTCAAACCAGGGCCAAACACAATTAGGCAGCTTACAAATCCATACAAATTTCTCCAATGAAAACCTTCAATTGTACGAGTCATTTGGAGGAGTTAGCATTTGGACTCATAAAAAACAAACAATGGATGGGAGGGTGACAATTATTCTTCCCATTGGATGCCTTATTCAATCTTTGTTAGGGTGGCTTTGGAAATATAACATAAATTAAAAGAGAAAGGTGTATTAATACTTTTATTTACTCTTTATTTGTTAAGTTTGAATTGTGTCAAGTTAGTTAAATTTATATGTATAATGATCAACTAAGTTTAACTAAGTTTAAAAAGGTAAATTGTTTTTATTGAAGGCCAAATCAGAATTTTTCCCCATATGTTGATAATAATCAATCAATATATAAAAAAGCTTAATGTCTCCCAACATCAATCAAAGAAACTTGTACAAACTAGCACTTTTTTGCTTTGCATTAAAAAAAAACAGTTTTGCAGTTTTGATTATTATTATAACCATGATCTCTTTTCAGTTTCTTTTTTGTATGTCTTGGTCGAAAAGAAAACAAACAAAAACAATTATTCACGTGGTTAATCGTTTGCAACCCAATTGTGCAGTTTTGTCGTTATTCTTTGCATACCAAAAATCTGAGGCACTTGCACATGAAAACTAGAATTTTGCATAGCATTAGAACAATATAAAACAATATCAGCATGCTCTTATTCTCCACTTTGCAAATTGTTCTTGCACTGTATGTCAAATTGATGATCATGTTTTACGCTTATTAGTTTTCTTTGATACAATGCAATTGCTTTATCGTTGCAATTGATTATGGGTTTGAAATTCGATTCAGGGTATTCATTTTCTACTATATGCATCTGCAGAATATGTTTAAATGCTATTTAATATTGTTTATATTAAGACTACCGTTATTGAGAAAAAAAAACAACTTTTTATTTCAAAATGGAAAATTAAATAATGTTAATTAATTAATAATATCCAAATTTTGTAATATCAAAATGTAAATGTAATTTGTATTAGATAGTTTTATTTATTTAATAGAATGAAATTGATTTATAAATGCAATTTCCTGTACATTTCAAGTTTGATTCCTTTTCTCGTATGTCCACCTTAGTATGTTTAAATAAATAAATAAATAGTGTTGGTTTTGTGATATCAAAATATGTGATTTATTACTCCAATATGTGCTAAGCTTTTTATAGTTTTAATTTTTGTCTTTAACATTTGCAATTGAACCACCAAATTTCCTTTCCTCTTATAGGATATTCCAGCCTTAAGCTTTGCATAGCCAACTTAAATATCCTCATACCTATTACTTCACTTTAATTGCAAACAAGCAGCAACTATAGGTGCAATGTCGGGGACATTGCCACCTCGTGGCTCTTGTTATTATTATTTTCCCATGGCAACCCATTCCTCGAAACCATGGCGCACATTCCTAGAAAGAAAACACATTTAGGAACAACACTAGAGTTATTGTCTATGGAGGCCATCGTATGGTAAGTAGAGGGCAGTTAATGGCAGTGTCTTCATGTGCAACTATTTTGGGCATATCAATAGGGATTTCGATTTAGATGTGCAGGAGGAGAGGCAATCAAATATTTATACCAAACCCCAAATCATGCCCCCTTCTAGGTTCAACCCTAGAGCTCACAACTAATTTCCATTGTCTGTTTGATTGGCTTACATACTATGCAATGCATTTCCCTACGTTCGAAGCCAAGTACATCGGTTTCAGGCTTCTCTTCACGGTGGACCCTGCAAATGTTGAGCATATAATGAAGACCAATTTCTCTAATTATGTCAAAGTAAGTGATTTTACATGTTGTGAATAAAATGATTGTATTCATGGTTTTGTATTTAATAATTTGTGTGATCCTTGATTTAAGCTCCAGTTTTTGAATCAGGGGTTTGCAGCTTGTGAGATATAGTATGACCTACTAGGAGATGACATTTTTAATTCGGATGGGGAAATGTGGAGGCTCCAACGCAAGTCTGCCAGCCTTGAGTTTTCATCTAAGATGTTAACATATTACAATACATATGCCTTCAGGAAATACACCCTCAAATTAGCTATGATTTTGTAGGGACAGATAGCCAACAATAACAACAAAGTGGTTGCCAATATGCAGGTAAACTGTGTTTATATGTTTATGGATCTATTTTAGGTAGGTTTGGGGTTGTTAATTAAAATGGTTTACGCCTGCAAGATATGTTCAAGTGGATGACATTTGATTCGATATGCGAGGTTGCGTTTGGAGTTGAAATAGGTTTTGTCTTCCTCTCTTTCAAAAGTTCCATTTGCTTCGGCTTTTGACAGGTCTAACGCCCTCTGCGCCTCTCGATACTTCGATCCTTTCTCGAAACTCAAGAAACACTTCAATCTTGGCTCTGAGGTAAAGCTGAACATTCCAGTTGATGAAATGGCTCGGTTTTCTAGTAGAAATTATCCTTTGGTACATTATGTGACTAGTCTTTTTTCATGGTCGTTGCTTCATCTATAATGATGTATTGATTTTTATAACCTAGCCCTTTGTTACATGGATCATTTCATCCTTGCTCTGAAGTTTTTTATAACATACCTTACTTGCTGATATCAGATAGGTTTGAATTGTTTGATTACTTCTTTTAATCTTTTATGTTCCTATCTGGAATTTTATCGGTAGTATAGAGAATCTTATTCATATTTCACCTGTTATAGATGTGTTGCACCAAGAGCTAAGATGAACCAACAGCGTTCCTGTCATTTCAAAGCAGCCAAATATGTAGCTGATTTGGTGAGTGTTAGGAAAAACGGTAATAATATTCAAAAGAGAAGATGTTTATAAGCACAACAAAACATACTTTCGAGTCGAGAATGAGGTTTAATGTTTTTGCATGCACTTGTCAGGCGGATGAAGAGGAAAGATTAAGAAAATAGTTTGAGGAAGAAGGTAGGATTTTAGCTCCTAAAGTGAAGTCTGAAGCATGTGACTCAAATATACTTACTCCTAGGACGGAATTTATGGCGACACTGTCAATTGCTCTTCAATATTACATACACATGAGATTAAACTATGATCATGGCTTGCGAAATATCAAGGTATGTCCTTGATCACATTTTTGCTGCTGCACCATATTAGCATGAAAATAGAAATGTAAAAAAAAATCTAATTGTTGATGCTTTTCTTGCCTTCTATTCCAGATCTATGCTCTCTTTTGTTGGGTTATGTTTTTGGTCTCTCCTTTTTCTCCTTGTTACATGTATTTTTAATTGTGTTTGATTGCAATTTTGAAGGTCATTCTCTCTTATGCAAGTGTTCCAGTTGAAGGTGAGCACAAAATCATGACGTATATTCGCTTGCAAAGAAATCTTGCAGGCTTTCATCCCAATACAAGACATTGCTTATATGGGTTTGTAAGTGCTTCAAATGTTGTTGTTGGTAAATGCCTTTGTCCCAATGGCTGCAGGATGCTGATCTAATCATGTTAGCATTGTCTACTCATGATGTGCACTTCTCAATTTTGAGAGAGGTTAGTGCTCATGATTTATAGAGAACAGAGTGTAATAGAATTATTGGTATTCTTTACCATTGTGTAGTAGTCCAATCTCATGATTATTTGTTGATAATCAAGATCAAGGTCCTTATTTTCATTTGATACGGGTCACGATGCATTGACATGCACAAGCAACCACTAGGTTTTGCTTTTAAGGATTTGATGATTACATTTTTATCGTTACCAGCCAGCATTATTTTATGGAACGGTTATCAAATCAGAGAATATCTAGAAGTTGCAAAATTTGTAATCGTTTGTCTGATTGAAAATAATTGTCTTTCATTGGAATTTTTATATTTATATATATATATATATTTTTACCGATACATAAAAGTTTAAAACTAAGATTTACTTAGTTGTAGATATTTATGAGCTAATAAAATCACTAATTAAGCTGTCATTAAAATTAATGAAATGAAACAACTAGATTTAGTTTATTTATTTATTTTTATAGCTTTAATTTTATTGGGGGATATTGCCACCTAGTGGCTCGTGTTTTTTTAAATAATGTAAATTTTTAGTGTTTAAATTTGTTTAACTAATTAATTTTTATTTTTAATTTTTATTGTTATATATGAGATCATTTTAATGACTATTTTTTTTAATTAATCTATTGTATTGTAATTTAAATTTATTTAAAATGCATAATTTTTTGGTTTGATTTTTATGTTATTTGTAATTAATGTTAAACTTATATATATATATATATATATATATATATATATAGTCATTTTATATTGTTTTGTTTTTTATATTATGATTATGTAATTTTATTATTATTTCAAATAACATAATGGATGTGTGATTCTTTGTTCTATATTAAAAAATAGATTTCACAAAAATTATAATTTCAATTTGGTGGGTTATAAATTTATACAAAGAATTATTTTCATATTTTTGGGAAGACTTATAATGTTTGGGTTTGGCATAGGATTTAGGTTCAAGGGTTGGAGGGCTATAAGAATTAACATCTTAGTTTTAGGTTTAGGATGCACATGGATTTGGAAATAGGAATCATGGTTGAGGTTTATTCATAGGCTAGGTTATTGTAGACTAGTATATGAAGGCCTGGTTAGATTAGGATATTCAATTTATGGTAGAGTATGTTGGGATATGATAGGGTAGGGTAGCTTAAAGTAGAATAGTGTATGTCACAGGCTAGAGTAGGATAGGGCTATGGTAAGATAGGCTAGGGTAAGCTAGATTAGCTTTCTTTATGTTAGGGTGGGTGAGGTTGGGTTTTCTTATGTTATGTTATGCTACCATAAGTTAGTCTAGGTCATACTAATCTAAGATATGTAGGAAAATCATATGTTAGGATAGGTAATATTTTGCAAAGGTAGGTCAAGGTAGGTTAGGATAAGATAGGTTAGTGTGCAAGTTAGAATAGAAAAGACAAGGCTAGTCTATGCTAGGATATAGTAGGCTAGGGTTAGATCAAGATAGTTATTCTATGTCACGTTGGTGTAGGATATGTTATAGTAGGATAGCTTACCCTAACATATGGTATAGTATGATTTGACTAGGAAAGGTAGGGATGGGTTAGGATGGCATTAGTTACATTAGACTACACTGTGATAAGATATGTTAGAAATCATAAAGTACGTTTGGCTAAGGTAGGCTATAATATTGTACTGTATGTGAAGGTCAAGTTAGGCTAAATAGATTGGGATAGGGTAGGTTAGATTTGGGTTGGAAATTTTAGATTATGTTAGGATAACCAAGGTTATGCTAGATAGGTTAGTACACACTAACTTAGGTCTGTCTATGTCTATAGATTTTGTCTAATAACCATAGTTGTTATTTTTATAACTTTTATCTAATAACAATAATTGTTAGCAAATGCGGTGACATTGCCACCTCGTGGCTCTTGTTAAACTTTATTGATAATAGGAAAAATTATTTGAAGAAGGGTGTAGGAATGGAGTGAGACTTTTCCATTCCAATTCATTCACTCGTAGCCACACAACCTTACACCTTCATTAAAACGATCCACATTACTTTTACTTTTATTTAATGCGACATTTTCTTTTTATTTGATTTTTTTCTTAATATTCATATTGAATTAAAGATAAGAAAATCATTACAAAAGTATTTTGATATATCTCTGAGATAGAGATGATCATATATATATATATATATATCATTCTAATATTTCCATATAAGTATATACACCTATCCTAAGAGATCTTCAGTTCCTTTACATAAATATCATAGTAGATAGGCTCAAAGCACTTCTAAGAAGCCAAAAAAGTACATCAATAAACATACAAAATATAATTTAATAGATAGCAACCCTTTCTTCATGATAAAGGTCACCATCTATAAATTCCTGGAAGAAAAGATAGCCTTCAGTGACGTTAAGAGTTCTCTTAGATAGAGAATCCGCTTCCATATTAAACTCCTGGTGAATATGCATTAGCTCTCGAAATCTCTCATTTTAAATAAATAGTCATTAAAAGTACAATGGCCATTTTCATAACATAATGGTGTGGTAATATGATGATAAAATATCAATTTAATATATTTTTATTTTTATTTTACAGTTTTACATTTTTAAATAATATTTAATAAACTTAATTTCATCTTAATAACTAATCTAACTTCATTCTTTAAAGATTATTATACCAATTTTATCAAAACATAAATCACTATAACAACAATATATTCACAATAATTTTAAAATAAGATTTAAAATTAGGATACTCAAGATAATGCCTCACTAACCAAATAGTAGTAAAATGAAATAATAGGAGCTAGGATCTATGTGGTTACTTCTTTTACATAATAAAACATCCAAATACAAAATAAACCAACATTATTTGGTATATAGGCAAAGGTAAGGGTCTTTATGGTGCTCAAAAGAGAGGATTATGTGGAGTTGTGATTTTGATAAACTTGAGCGAATCTCGGGTTTTAAGTTATGGATCAGTGCCGGGGGCAGATCGAACATGAGGGCAGAGCTTCTATCTCTTTGGGGAGTGCTTTGGTTTCTTAGAAGACTATGGGTCTCACATATCCAGATTGTAGTGGACTCGAAGACTGTTATTGACTAGGTGAATGGTGTTTTTGTACTCTTTTGTTTTTCTCTCGACCATTGGATGAGAAGGATCATATGCTTGATAGAGGAGTTTACTTACATCACTTTTAAACATATATATTGAGAATACAATACTAAAGTTGATCGTCTCTCCAAGTTACTTATTTGTGCTATGGATGGTTGTCTTTTTGTTGAAGAATAGAAAGATGGGTCTCTATTTGGGTTGGGCTCCTTGAACTTATTTGGATATTATATTGTGTATATTTCTTATCAGCGTATGTATATTAAATTCCTCTATAGCCCCTCTAGTATGGATTCGAAAAGTCTTTAGCAAGGTATTACTATTTTGTCTAGGGTGACACTTTTATGTAAAAGTTTGGTAAGGGTGTTTAGTTTCATGCTCGACTTGGGCTGTTAGCGTTTGTTGTGTGGAAGTCACATTAACTTTAATTCACTCAATAACAAGTTTATCTTTTTCGGGTGTTAAAAAATAAAAAATAAAAACCAAAGAATTGAGGGCAAAAGCTGAAGTCTAATGGTTGTCTCAAGGAAAATCCAGATTCGTGTGAGGTGAGAATCAACATACATCATCATTAAAAACCTCGTAAAACTTCAAAGGCAAAATGAACTTCACTCATACATTATGGCCATCAAAACAGAAACCTACACAAACAACTTACTCAAAACGGAGAGATCCAACTCTCCTCGGCTAGATATTTCCAATTCAATTCAATTTTGAATCACAAGTATCTCGTAATCTATTTCGTTCTTATAATTCAGAGCCACCTGATGATCCAATGCGAATAATCACCACAGCTATTCTCAACAAATGAGGCCTTCAAACCTCCGCTCCTAAACGTTAAGAAACCTTTATCTGTGGAAGCTTAGGGTTTAGGGTTTATCACCCTGCAAAACCATAGTCAAAATTTGATCGGAAACTGCAAATTTAATGCAATGCTAATTTGCAATGCCAAAGCATGGGAAAGTTTTGAGCTCCATATCAGCAGCTTTAAATGCCAGGTTTACAGTTTCACTGACGCTTTTATGCAAGAAAATACATGCTTTGGCGGAGGAAAACCTGCTGAATCAATCCCAGAATGGCCAAGCTCAGTACTATTCTGCAGAACAAAGTAAAACTCTTAAAAATAAGGCAAATAATTCATCCCCAAAATCTGTACAAACAGTGTCAGGGTTTCCACCCAAACAATCAGTTCAAATAGATTCAGGGTCTGGCAAGAAGGATAGCAACAGGGTTCGAACTCTAGATTCAAACCGTCATGTTCAAGTGCCTTGGGAGAATCTGCCTCCGGAACAGAACACAGGCATTGAGGCTCTGGGGACCCAGTCAAAGGGTTTTGAGAGAATATGGGCTGTATTTCAAGAAATTGGAGCATTCAGGTACCCTGCCTCGCAAAATTTACTCTGGTTTCTAAAAAAAACCCAGGCAGAACCGCTAAATATCGGGAAGAAAACCCTAACGTTAGCACAAACTGCAAGGTCTTTCGCGAGAATGGAGAAGCGGGGATGCAATCCAGAAATGGCTGCCCTGAATACCTTTCTTCATGTTCTATGCGAGTCCCACGAAACAGGCGAGGCCGAGGCCCTGTTAAGGCTTGTCAATTCTAAGATTAAACCCAATAAGATAAGCTTCGGTATTCTTATCAATGGCTGGTGTAAAGCAGGTAAGATATACAGGGCTTTGAATGTCTTGAGATGGATGGGTTCCGTGCATTGTTTAGATGTTGTAGCATACAATAACATCTTGGATGCAATGTGCAGGGTTAATGAATTTGGTTTGGCGATTCGGCTCTTGAAAAAAATGGCTAAAAATAGGTGTAGTCCTGATGTTGTTACTTACAATATATTGATTCACAGGTTTTGTAAGGCAAAGAATCTTGAAATGGCTCTTAAGGTCTATGATTTAATGATAGAGGAGGGTTCGGTTGTTCCGAATGAAGCTACATATTCTCCGCTCATTATATCACTCTGCAATGTAGGGGTTTTATATTATGCCTACGAATTGTTTGACAAAATGAGGGATTTGGGCTTTCCTGTTGGCGTTGCCGTATACAACTCATTCGTCAAGTACTATTGTAAGAACAGGCGGATAGAACGTGCTTTAGTTTTTGTGGGTGAGATGAAAGAAGACGGTTGTGCGCTGAATAGAGAAACTTATCATTTACTGATCAAGAGACTGTGTTTAGAGAATAAGTTGGAGAAGGCGTGTGTATTGTGGGAAGAGATGAGATTAGGAGGATGTAATGCCGCCTCCGATACATATGCTTTTTTAATCAAGGCCTTCTGTTGCCGGGGTGAGTTTCAAAATGCATGTGGCTTCTGGGAGGAAATGGTAGGCAAAGGAGTGGCTCCTCGTAATCTTCACACGTGGAACACGTTTTATGCAAAGTGTATTAAAGCAGGTGATGTAGAGAGTCTAAACCGGCTGAAACATCTGATGGACACCCAGAGTTACTTGGAGGTTACTTGATGTAAATGATTTTAAAGGACTGTGTTTTCACTTGGTGTTTCAATATGTGCTTTGGTCTATTCAGCCAGCGTTGAACTTCACTTCAATCTGTTTGCAAGTGCATCTCCCATTTATTCTCTAAGGATTTTACTCAGCTGCGCCAATTCAGGTTCATTGACACCTTCATACCGGCAGTGATAGGGATGCGGCAACTTACTACCTCTGGAATTGGATCATTTAATACCTCAATCTGGACCACATGTCACAGTCTGTTGCGCAGCCTTAGCGTAATATGCACCATTGTTTGCTAGGGTGCCATCCAACTCTTTGTACTGGACTGGTAGTAGCTGCGAGGTAAGTTAAGTTGGGCATCGCTTTTGTTTTTTGCTCCTTAAAAGTTATTATAGGGGTGTGATTGAATTTTAACTGTCAGAATTGTCTTCTTCCTCAAATCTCAACTTTCTTAAGCCAGTTTAGCTATGACATCACACTCAATTTAGAAATTTGTGCCTTTAGCTGATTTGATCATAAGTAGGAATGAGATGAATCATGTGTAGCTTTCAACTACTGAAAATCCATGTCAGAAAATTTTGAAGTTTCCTTCTGCTTCCTAGTCAAGCTGTACTAGTAATGTTCCGTTCATAGCACCTTAGAAAATATCATAATATTTTCTGGCAGAAAGCCACCTTTGGGATGGGAATTTCAGGTCGAGTGTCAGTGGTTTCTTCAGAAAATACATCCCAGATGGAAATGGAGCTTGCTAAAAATCTTCAATGGTAATATTCTTGCTACAGATAATAGGAAAATTTCAGTTCTAGGCTGAGTGATTGAGTGATATGATTTACAAACAGAAGGTCTCAAGGTCAAGTCCCAGCCTGGATGCCTCTGTGACATGTTGATATATTAAAGCTCAATGTCCCCACTGGGTCAGGTGTACTATAGTCTACACCACCCGTTTACCATCCATGGATCATGGAGAAGTCCTCAGAGTGTTTTCCCTGAGGTTTTCGTTGGAAACAAAGAAAATAAAAGACAATTTCAGCTTTCCATGCAAAGTCTATTATGAGATTGCTTATACAAAATCCCATTTTTTGTGTCAGAAAAGTTACTTAAAAGTCTGTAAGGCAACTTTTAAGAAAGTTGTTCACTCATAGATTCAGATTGTCTTGCTTTGCTGCATGTTAAAGGATCCCTGCACACATTTCAGCAATTGAAATTTCAACATGTATTTTCATAGCAGAAATGTTGCACTTTATGTTGAGGTCTAGCACAAGGGACAGCAAAGTTTTAAATTTTGAAGTGCACAACCAACTTGGAAGAAGATGCTACTCTAGGAAATAAAAGAAACAATATGTTCTCTGGTGGTATTGAGCTATTCGCAGGATTTGAAATTTTTTTAAAACTGAATCCATGCTCCAATGTTTTCACTTCTTTTGGGTTCTTAAGTGGCAAGGAAACTGCTGCTTCACTGCAAGGGTCAGTATGTTCTCTGGTTGCTATGGGCTATTCGCAGGTTTTGAAAATTTGTTAGAACTAAATACAAGCTCCAGTGTTCACTTTTCATTTGACTTCTTAAGAGGCAAAGTAACTGCTGCTTCTCTGCAAGGGCCTACACGTTCTCTCACCTGACTATTTCTGGAGAATATTTATTGCACATGAAAGTTGCTGGCAATTTATAATAAAAGCAAGGAAGTTTATGATGGAGATATCTTTTGGATTGGTTACCACCAATGAGTGTATTGAATAAAGAAGGAAGAATTGAACCTCTGAACACTTACCTGCTCTCCACTTTTAATTTCGATAACCAAGCTGACACTAGTATCTATCCTTGGGTTTTTGCATCCTTGCGGTTGCCACACCAGGACAGTCTTGGTTCATTGGCTGCTTGACCAATCATAATTTCAGGTAGGGAAAGACTATTTCCTTTGTTAAATATGTTTGCATTTACTTGATGTTGCAATTTATTGTAGTTGAACTAGTTTGTTTAATTTTGACATCGTTCAGAAATGACACAAAGCATGCTAGTTTAGGCTACTTCTGGTTGACCATGGGTTCCATTCAGCTTACAGCAGAATCAATTTGGTTAGTATAGTCAATTCACACTTTCAGACTTCATAGCTGTCTCCTAGATTCTGTCTGTTTGTACACATGATGGCAAACACTCCATTAGCAGCCCTGCCCAAAACAACCATGAGCCCTTGCCCAAGTTTCCTTGTAACATTTGCTTAACACCTTTTCCAAGTTCCCGACGAGTGAAAATTTAAGTGGTGAAATTTCACCATTGTGCTAAATAATGAAACTTAAAATGTTGAAAAAGCGAAATTTTATTATTACAATGTTAAAATTGTCCAGTCCAAACAATATATAATTTATTTTTTACATTAGCCAAGTTAAAATATATTTATAAAAATGAAAACCCACTTTTTGTGCTGAATCTTTCAAAATGCAGCATTATTTTCACTAACATTTCTTTGATTCTCTGCAGTAGATGACAAACTCATCAACATCTCATCAATTATTTGCAACGGAATGCCAAATTTGCCTAGAGTTCTCCATTGCTGCAAGGTAAAAGTAAAACCCCAAATTCACCTTGTGGTCTTGGATAATGGGGTTTGATGGTCATGGTTTGCTGCAATAACTAAACATCTGGTTTTTTCATAGTTTCTATATTGTCATCAATATCAACACCTAAAATGGTTGTTTGAAGAGTTCTTGGGATTTCAAGCCTTCCAACCTTTTGGTCTGTAAGGGCTAAACACTATAAAATAAAGGGTATGTAATGATCACCTGAAAAACTAGTTCTGGTAATGGAGAGCATATGTAGCGTGTTAGATTTGGAAATTTTGTTCAAAGTCGTGTATTATATTCAGTTCTACATCTAAATGGTATTGAAGGGGAGAATTTAATGTCTGTGCTTACTGCATTTTTATGTGCAGGTTTTAATTGCTATTACTTTGTTAGATTAGGACTTCTGTTATATAACCCAGAGTCATCTGGAACCCCATCTCCTTATTGTATTTAAGCCCATTTCGTGTAATTTCTCAACGATCAAGACTTTAGAATGTCACCTTCTTTTAAGAATACCCAATCACTTACACGGCAAAACTTTGGTATGTTAGGGGTTTTGGCTTTGCATATAATTATACCTGTGGTTGAGTCAGCATATATTGACCATCTAAATAAACCTCATTTTTTCATCTTCTTCTGCACAATGCAGTTTGGGGAGGGGGTATTCACAATTGGGGCTTACATATTGGGTATTTATCAGTGTTACCAACATCGGCCGAGAAATAGCTGATGTCCGTGAAATCGTGAGTTTTTCTAAAAAAATCGCCTAAAAAATTGTGGCAATTTTTTCCTGATTTTTTTCCGATTTATCCCGAGATATTGTCGATTTTTTGGGGGTGATTTTTCCCGAGATATTGCCGATTTTTTCTCGATTTATCTCGAGATATTGTCGATTTTTTCCCATTTTTTTATAAAGGTGAAAATGAATATTTTTTGTATTTTTTTTAAGTTTGCTGATTTATTGCCGATGTTTGTCGATGTGTTGTCAAGATATCCCAAAACAATGTTTCCTGGACTTTGCCGATTTTTTCGCTGTGCCGATGTTTGCAACACTAGTTTTTACTTTGTGTATTGGTTTCAATTACCTTAAAGTTTTCATTACACTTTGTTTATCACACTTCGAGGACACATTCACTGATTGGGCTCATCCTAATATGGTCTCGACTCTCGATATTGGAATCATCCTCATAAAAATTTGGATCTATCTATATCTATATCTCTCTCTCTCTCTCTCTCTATATATATATATATAACATATCCTACGTGTCCTGATTTCGGGGGTAACCGTGTTAGATTTCGGGGGTAACCATGTTAGTGTTGGACACTCAAATCCCCGCGTCCTTCGTGTCCCGTGTCCTCGTGTCAGGGGACTTAGGAAAGAGATGTAAGAGTCACTTGCTCTCTCCAGCAAGTACCTAGAGAGGTAATATGGATGATTCTTGCATGCTAGACACATGGCCTATGTAGAAGTACTTGTTTGAGCTACTTTCATCAACATGCCCAAGGGTCTATCCAAGGGTTTGTGGGTCTTTACCTGCCATTTCTTGTTTTAATATGGCATGACAACCTAGATGTAAGACATGATTTGTGTGAAAGTCTTTAATTCTAATGACTAGGAACTGGATGACTTAGGACTATGCTTCTTTGCCCCTATCTGTAGATGATCTTTATTCCAGTTTGCGATTATAGCTGTGTGGGCCATCCTTGATCTATTTGTAGGTAACATTAAGAGACATGAGGAGAATCTCCATGTCCATGGAGACAAGATAGATATGATGATGAATTGATATAAAGATTTCATAAATATGAACACATTTATGAATACACCTATCCATTAGGAATTAATGAAACTAGTATATTGGGATCACTCCTTTCTCATGTCCAAATGATACAAATTTACAATAGTACATTACTATGTTAAAATATCAGCAGGTAATAGTTGGCCCCTTCTCTAAAATGTTTAACCTCGTTTGAGATCTACTAAAGAACCCATGCTTTTTATATCAATTTCAGCTTCATACTTAAGATCTCAGACAATATGAGATAGGACAATCATCTCAACCTAGATTAGGGATTGACTATGATATTATAATGCTTTGTATTTTTCAAGAGCAAGTAGCTCATGCTAAATATGAATGAATTAAAGAGAATTGCTCTTGAAGCTGACAAGAAGTTATAAGAAATTTTATTAAAGGTTGATCCCAAAAGAGCCATTTTTAAGGCGTAGCAGCAAAGAAGAACCATTGTAAATCCTAATGAGGTGGCAAATGAGATGATGGATGTTATTTGAAGCACACTGAAAACATATACAATAGAATAAAATCAAGGTTAGGGGATCCTTGTACTTAGATAACATAAATAAGTGGGTGAGATATGATTTTGATGTTTTATACTCACATATTGCTACTCTGCGACGACCCAATCATTGTGAGTGAAATTTTGGTGCTCCAAGTTTAGGATTTGATCCATTGGCTACCATTTCATACAACATAAGAATTCAAATACTCTCCAACAAACTTGGTTAGAAGCCACAAAAGAATCGACAATTAAAACCTGCTATTACCTTCCACAATTTTATTTATCTCCTGGTAAATCGATGTTGAAAATTAGATTTCATATTATTTAAGTCTCAAAGTACCTTTCTTCTTAGATAAGCCACTACCGGCTTGTACAGTCCCATTGACCTATTTTTGGTCATTTCTGTACATTAATAAAAATATTCTATCGTATATTAGAATTTATATTTGCCCTTGCATCAGTTTCCAAGCATTGTTTTGCACCACATATGTTCCCAAACCCTATATATTGATAATCACACAAAGAGCGACATCGTATCAGATGAATCTATGGAGGAGCAAAGTTCAAAGGGATCTTCAACTTGACACAATATTGCTTACAAGATGTTCCAAACAAACTAGAGAAGCCTTCACTTTGAATCAGTGTTGAAAAACTCTCTGTATAATCGCCCACTTTTTCCAAAAATTCGCAATGGCTAAAATGGCAAGTCTTGACTTTTTTCAAAATGTCTCGACTTTTCCCGACTTTTTCCAATAAGTCTCCATTTTTGCTAAAATGGCTAATTTTCCAAAAAATTGCCATTTTAGCCATTTTGTTGTATACGAACATCTTTCCTCTACCGTATAAATATTTCAAAACTTTGTTGTATTCGAAGATCAAACCATGCAAGGAAAATCTATACAAAATATTTATCCGTTTATCAAAGATCACAATGGTAATTGAATTACTTTTTTCACTAGTAGGGAATTTTTTGAGCAAACATATTTTGAGTGATCATCATAGCACATTGTAGGAAAAAGAGAGGAATGTTTCGAGTGGTAGATGAGTTAGGGCTAAATGTAAGGCTCATGTTGGAAATTCAATTTTGGAGGAGTGAAAAATACATCTATGATTTATCACCAATACAAAACAAGAAATACGTTTAATAGCTGACAACCAAATCAATAAAATATACCTTTCAAAAATTAGGTTTAAGTCATAAGATGGAGGGACAAATAAAAAACATTTATAAAAACTTGATATAAACCTAATCATTGGCGTAGGGAAAAATATGAAGTATGAATGGAATCATTGATATTAGATAGCTAGATGCTAGTTTTCCTTGGATACATTTATATATGTGATGTCATGTTGTATTCGTTATCCACTTTTGAGTCCTTGATTGGACAACTATGACGTTTCATGATACAGTATCGACTTTGATGTATCATTTTACATTTGGCATGACTACATGATGACGGTATATATTAATGCCTTCTCCATATTTATGTTCCAATGTGTTTATCTGATGTTATTGTTGCTTTAAAAGTTTAAAATTCTGAAAAAAAATGAATGTATTTTGTATTTTTTAATGTTTACTGACTTTTGCCAATTTTTTCGCCGATGTTGCCAAGAAGTTGTATTTGGGACCCTTGCCGACTTTTTGTCGATGCCGACTTTTTTAACATTGCTTTGAATTGTGAAGAAAACCCAGCGAGCATGTAAAGAACCATTCACATAACCACAACAAGCAAATAATTCAGCAATGAGAAGAACAAAGAAAGCAAGTTTTACAAATCCACTCATGGGGCATCGATTGATCTTTCCACTATCAGAGAAGAGAGCTGCTTTTATACAAGGTATTTTCATAAGAAGCTTGTCACCTCTACCTTGGCATTGGGGATACCTAAACAAATACTGTTCAAGTGTGTTTCCGCAGCTGAGATGTTTTTCCAATACTTCCCACTTACAAAGGATCATAATCATATGCTTCTCCAGCTTTCTAGTGAAGGAATATTATGTCGTTGAGGCAATTCCTTGGATTCTAACATTTGCGATGCATGGTATGCTCAAGAAAATAGTAAAATACTGAAACTAAGTTACACAATAGTAAAAGTAATAATACAGATGTGGAATGTAGTACTTTTCATCTGGATCATGCTTGTTTACAAACTTAAGAAGATTTATTTCGTGAGGAGTTTGGTCAACGCAATCTTTGCTGTTGTTCATCATCTTCATGCGAACATCCATGCCTGTGTGCAAGACTGCAAGTCATGAGCGTGTATAACTTTGATAAACTCTACAAAACCAGAAACCCAATCACATGGTAAAGGTCAACGATGACTGATTTTATAACAACATAAAAATTGTTGTCTTCCTCAAAGCCAATCTTATTTTTCATGTGTACAATCTTGAGGTTAAACATTTCAATCTCATCTTCCTATGGTCTTGTCTATTCTACTCGTTCTTAGACAGATGCATCCTTTTCATCCCCGATTACTCCCACTTATTCATCTTCCCCTGGGTTGTTAAAATTGTCGTCTATTTTTTTCCTCAATCCTCTCCCAGTAAGTCCAAAAGTGGAATATGTTGATGTAGTAGAGTGTGCAGACTGGTATATTAATCAGGTTATAATCCCTTGATCTTATACCAGGTGAAATATTGTTGTTCTGTCACCTCCATTTCCTCCATGATTCCAAACATCATCGGATACAATCATGTCATTTCCATAGCCATCTGCATCCTCATCAGCTAAAGATTCACCTTTGTTTTTTTTTTAAAGAAACAGTAAAGAAGTATATATTAAAAGGGCTATGCATAGCCATTCATTACAGAGAAAGCAGATTTCTGAGAGAGAGAGAGAGGACTGATAGGAGAGATTTACAAAAACTGCCAACAGAGTTGGCTTCCATCTAAAACTGTTGAAAAAGATTCTGCTATTTACTGTAACTTGAGAAGAGTAAACACGAACGAATTGTTGGTTCAAAAATATGCAAAAAACTTGAAAAAACAGGAGGGATTATTTAGTTTTGGTTGAAAACCCTACAGGCTGGGTGACTGAAACATCTTCCATGGGCTGGGCCTCATCACCAAGAGAGTCCTGACCGTGGCTGCATTGATTCATCCTTGCGAGCTTCATCACTTCTTCTTTGATGATGTCCACCGTGCCCATCAACTCTTTGAGGTCTTTGTCATGGTCTTCAATGCGGGAATCATGGCATCCAATCTGGTTGGACATATACCTAATGTCGGAAGCCATTAACTTGACATCGAAAGCTATAGTTTTGTTGTCCTTAACGCCCACCGCAACGATGTCAGAGAGTCTGCATAGGTGCTTCTTTAAATCGTCCTGCCCAGATTTTAGAATGGCAAACCCATCATCTACGTCTTTTTTTTCGCCATGGGGAGAGGACTCGACCAGAAGGAGAAATTTGTAAACAAATCTTGAAGGAGCTCGAACGATGCGCCTGCTTCGTTTGTGCGAATGATGTAAGAGGAGGGTTTCGTCGAGCTTAACTTTGCGGTCCGTAGCACTTGTGCGGGCTGCCAGAACAGAGTTGTCTCGCACTGAAGGAGGAGACAAGGAGTTAATGCCAACTTTTGGTGGAGGCCACTTGTTCGAGGAGATGCCACTAGTCCGGACGATGGGAATGAGCACGCTGTTCGAGGTCGAGGGGAAGGGAGATCGACCCTCCGTCGATGATGGGTCAGGGGACAAACTTAAAACCATTGAGCCTTGGGGCATTGAAGCACTGATGTTTGCCAAATTGTCAGCTTTGACCATTGTTCCCTTTGAGGATGTGGAGAAACAAAACACGAGGGGGAAGATTTAGAAGGGTAATTCTATCATAAATTTTTTTGCATCGGATGGAGCCTTTGGAGTATCCCAATTGCATCTTTAGAATGATTTGATGAGACTCAGAGAGTCGCCAAAGACTAGTAATTTTGGGGTGGATTCTCAATCAGGGATGATTTTAAGGAACCATACTTATTTAAAAGTGTATAAATGTTGGCGAACCTTACCAATTCTTAAAACACCAACTATTAAATGTTTGGCGATATTTTTCAAAAAATATTTTACTTTCCAAGGATTTTATATCATTTATATAATAATTTGGAGATTTTTAGGGTGAAAAACTTTACCCCATCAAAATTGGGCAAAACAGGGCTTCAAAAATTGCAAAATGGCGAATCTTTTTTTCGAGAAAACCCCCTAAAAATAGCCCATGGTCTAAATTTCGCCCCTAAAATTATCCTTGTTCCCAATCTATCAATTCTAGGCGATGGTGAAGCGTTAGCCATTCTGCCTCATTGTTCATCTTGTTTCCAAGACCCCAAGCAAAGGTTTTCACTATTTTTTTTGCCATGATAAAAAATGATTCCTCCCGCACCTGCCTCCCCGCTAAAGTTTCACCTTTGTTAACCATAGAGACTTTCCAGATTCTACCTTTGACCCCACCATATCACTGTTGATATTCTCCAGGGTTTCAACATCATGCAAACATTATGCAGATCATTATCCCATATGGTTTTGCAACCCAGGTAGGAAATGACCCCTTTGTAGCCTTGGTATAGTCATGTGAATTGACTTTGTGTTTCGTGGCTTGAATGCTTAGCCTTTGTCTTGTCATGTGGATTGTCTTGAGTGATAGGAGGCTAGATGTCACATTGCATACTCTGTGAAGGAGTGCTCCATGAATGAGTGATCTATTATAGTAGAGTGAGTTGATTTGTCTATGTGACAAGGGATTTGATCCTTTGTAGTGGAGATAGTCTAATCTAATGTTTTATTTGACATAGGCCCTATGAAGTGTCCGGGGTTTCTTAGAGTATGGTCAAATCTACATTAAAGCTCCACATGAAAGAATGTGATCGACATGTGATGAGTGATCAACTGGAGACCTCTTCTATGATGAAAAAATAGCCAAAGAAGTCATGATAATCCATTGAAGGTGTCCCAAAGAAAGTGAAGACAAGAAAAGACAAAATTGAAAATACCCTAGTAAAAGGGGGAACTTGGCCCTAGAAGGAAAAAGTACAAGTTGGCCTCTAGAGTAAAAATCAAGTCAATTGAAGAATATAAATAGAAGTGTTCTCACACTTCATTTGATCATTCAAGCAAGCTCATCTCTCTCAATTAGTGCGCACTTTTCAAGGACAAGTGAAGATCACTAGAAGTAATTTTGGATTTATCTTATTATCTCTGCCTCTGTCAAAGGTTCGCTAGGGTTTCTTGTGGAAGAAGAGCACACTCTTGTGCTAGGTATTGTTCTTGTATTGGATTAATTTCTTTTGAGAAAAGTTTGCTGGGTTTTCTCTGGTTTGGGTTTCCCAGGGTAAATCTTTGTGTCTCTTGTGCATGGTTATCTTACAGTGATCCTTGTTTTTATTTCTGCTTCGAATGAATATTGATTATGCAATGAAATTATGGGATGCAATAAATGATTGAATAATTATTGTGAAATAATAATCAAGGATTGAGAATTGGATTAAAATTCAACATGGTATTAGAGCAGTTTTGATGCCTTTGCCAAAGATTGTTGCTGCCCTAATCTAGAAACTAGGGCTTCCAAGTTTGGACCTTTCTCTCCATAATTTGGACTTGGAAATAACACATTGGAACTCATCCTAGGAGGGCGCACTCATTTGTGGAAGCAGATCTTAGTTTTGTGAATTTTCAATTTTGACCTAATTTTTGTTAGGGTCAAGAACTAGGGCTTCCAATTTTAAGCCTTTTTGACCATAGATTGGGTTCGACCTTAGCATCTTGAAACTTGCCCTAGGAGGGCGCATCTAGCTTTGGAGGTAGATTTCAGATTTGTCAAACTTCATTTTTGACCTAGCTCCTCCTAGGATTTCTAGGTCATATTTTCAGATTTTGTCAAGATGGTGTCCAAAATAGAAGAAAGGTTAGATGATGTTGAGATTGTAGATGAACTCCATTATTCTTTTGTCCATCCTCTTAATGGTACTATTACATATAATAGTGATATCAGGTCGGTAGAGAGTGATGCTTCAAGGCACACGATGGTTCAAGATGAGAAGAAGAAGGAAAATAGGAGATCAACTACAAAACAAAAGAAGAAGGATCTTTCAAAGATCAAATGTTACAAGTGTCTTACAATTGGTCACTTTGCGTATCAGTGCCCTCGAAAGAAAAGGAATGAAAGGCAACATGCAACTAATGTTGAAGAGCTTCCACCTCAGAAGAAAAGAAGATAGATTTGATGAAGATTGCAAAGAGTACTTCTAAGTACTCCAGACCTTCACGATGAAGACGTTTTGTAGATGTATACTTGGAAAGAATGCCAAAGGAAATCTTCATATAGTAATAATAAATCCAAGGGGATCTTGGATTTAGTACATTCAAACACATGAAGACCGATGATAGTGGCATCCTTGGATGTCTCCTTGTACTATGTATGATTCTTTCCAGAAGACATGAAGACCTAAGATGAAGACTTTTGCAAGTTCCACGAAGTTCAGGACTTGACGAAGAAGAAGATCAAGCATTTAGACGATGGAGAAGGGCAAAATTTCAGAAACTCCAATGATTTCTACAGGGAGGCAAAGATCAAGAGGGAGTCAACAAAACAATCAAAGATAAGTATTTTATACTTTGAATGATAAGTTTTATTTGCTTAAATTTGAATTATCTTATTGATAAATATCATAACTGTTTAAATTAGTCTTGGCCAACCCGTGTGGACATTTCTGTCATGTGTTGCATAATAGTTTCATTATGAAGACTCTGAAAGTCTACACATGTTCTTACAAGAAGATGCATGCAGTACGACAATTATGGTCAGATCATGTGTCCTCACCGAATATTGGGGGGACAAGACTCTAAGGAAGCATTTGCAAAAGTGAAGCCAAAGAGAATCCTTGGTTGACCAGCATACACCCATGTGTCGAGGAAGAAGAAGATGCAGATCTGTGATTAAGATCTACCGAGGTAGACATTCATCCTTGGGGCCTGAGTCATATGGCTAGAGGTGAAGACTTAACAAAGGGCAACCAATCTACCATTATCTTGAGTATATGGTGTGGGGCAATCAACCCAAGCAGGAAACTCCAATTGTTCATCCTTTTGATTATCAGGATAAGACAATAGAGTAGATAGAACCAGTGGATCTGTCGAAAGATGATGCATGATCAGGAAGAGGCTAGCATAGCTTCATGATACTTTGCAAGATGCAAGATGGCATGCAACTCACAAGTGATACCTTCCGAGAAATGATGACTTCCAAGCAGATCTACAAGATCAAACATGCAGTTTTGATCAACATCAAAGATGACTCATGAAGGACAACTAGTTTGTAGACTCAAAGGGAGTCATGGAAATTATTCACTGTTTTTAAAAGAGTAGGAAGCTTGTCTCAGTAAACCCACTTGGTGGAGATGACACAGATGAATACACAAAGATCAACAGGTGCAAAAGGTGCTGAATTTTTAGCATTAGCATGAATACTTTTAAAATTTGCAAACTAACATAAACAAATGACAAGTGCAGTAAACAACATCAATCACATCAACACATTGAACACAAGATTTTTCACTGGGGAAACCTTTAAAGGACAAAAACACCAAAAGCATTAGTAATTCATCTCGTAAATGAGATGATTGAGTTCTTCAATGAATTCACAAACCCTACTAGGCTTGTGCCACAGATAAATATAAAATGTCAAATTAGGGCTTTTTGCCCTAACCTGCTCAAAGATCTCAGACTGCTCGAAATTATTCTCTGCTTGCGCAGTGAACTGTTTTACCTTGCCTGGGTTTTCTCTTTCATGCTTGAATCTGTTTTGTGTATGCCCAGGGCCTCTGCTACTGCCCGAAACCTGTTCAGGTTGCCCATGATCTGCTTTTGGTCTTCTTTGCTGCTCGAATCGAGGCAACTCGCCCGGAGTATCTGCTGCCGTATGTCGAGACCAACTCGGGTTTATGTCTGGGTTGCTCGAGGTCTGCCCGGGACTAACCAGGATTGTTTGCTGCCTGTCGAATGTCTGACAGACCTCCTTATCTCCTGCTCAAGCCGTTAAAGGGCTACCCAGAAAGCAGCCTATGGCTGCTGTGGGCTAAGGGCAGCCTGCTTGAAGCATTCGGGCTATTTGTTAGTAGCCCTAGGGTCTGCTACTGACACTAACCCTTGACGGGTTCTGTGCTAGCAGCCCACGAGCTTGTGTGGCCTGCCCGTGAAGTAAAGGAGGGGCAGCCAAAGGTACTCGTAGGTGATAGTGGGCAGCCAAGAGAAGAAGGCTGTAACGTCCCCAACCCTCCGACCGACGAAGAGGATGCTACCGTAATACTACCTACCCAGGCAACTAGCCCCATGAACATAATAAAAAAATGCATGAACTTCAAGATACACAGATGCATACATTATCACCATACAACGGAAGCAAAATCATACATTCAAGCATTCAGCATGTTCGTTGTAATTCATTATCAAATGTAATTGCAGGGATTTAAACACAAGAATACTTATCTTATGAAGAAGATCATCCTGCAACCAGCTATGTCGCTGCAACGTTCCACCCAGCCATAGGCCGGTGTGCTCCTTAATCTCTCAAAACATTGCCACCTCCGAGTTGGGCATGATTTCCACAAGGAATAAGGGAACACTAGTAGGCTCACACATAGCCAAAGCTATGTCAAAACTCAGTCAAGCCAAAGCTATGTTTGGGTTTATCAGACTGCCAAGAGGATGGAAAGGCTTGTTTTCTAAGCTAGTGAGCTCAACCATAGAGCTATGGACACCTACACAAGATTTGACTTGGCTTTTTCAACACGTACGCACCCAACACAAGGAATCATCCCCTTCTTTGCTGTACAGTCCCTCAGGCTATGCATTCCCTTCCAGTGCTATTCAGGATGTGCAGTAAGGAATAATCAGCCCTCAAGATCTCTCACTGAGGTTCCTCATACACTAGGTTTATCAAGCAACCTACCTCTTCCACACCTAACTGGTTCAGACCCCAAAGTAAGGTGCATAACAGTTCAGACCAAAACAACATGCATACACAACAATATACACAATTTTTGGGCTGAGGAAAACAGTTCGGCAACAAAAATGAATTGCCAATATGGGTGAAAACAATCCCCCCCTAACAACAATTCTTATCACAGGGACGTTTTGGCCCTAACGTGGCCAAAAACGAATTCATCACCAACACCCAAGAGAACATGGTCTCTCCTCTAAATCAACAGCAAATCCAAAACGATTTTCAGCTTGACAAACAGTGGGGGAAATGCAACAAAAAACGTTGGGGAAGAAACCCAACCACAAGATCATCACAAAAACGAAATTCCTAGCCCCAAGAAAAATGAAGAACGATTGCCCACGTGAAGGAAAATATACACAGCAAATCCAAAACGAATTCACACATAGGAAACTTCCATCCGTTTGAGAGAGAGAGCCCAACGTGGATGTCTAATGATGAGGAAAACGTCCAGGAGCCCAAAATCGTGAATGTGAAGCCATAGCACAAAAATCGTGAAGGTAAAACAGCTCCCCAACTCTCTGCGTGAGGAAATGGAAGAATGGGGTCGTCGTCTTTTCTCCTCCTGCCCACGTGAGGATGAACGTGCTCCTTGATGGAGTGTGCATGTGGTCAAGGACTGACAGTCCTGCCACACACCACTGCCCATACAAAAACGCTTTCTTAGGGCAATAACTGCCCCCAACTAACTCCAGAGGATTTAATTTGGTAGTTGAGACAAGAATAAGATAAAAGGTTTGTTGAATGAGACAAGGGATAAATGGTGAGTAAGACAAAAGATAGGTGACAACTAAATGGGTTTATCAATTGACACTTGGCTATTCCCCAATGGCTCCCAAGGGTTAGACATCCCCCCCATATCCTTTAGCCATATCATGCCCCCATCTCTTTTAATGTTGCATAGACATAGCTGGTTGTGGGTATTTTAATTAATATTGCATATTTACATGATGCCAAAATTATAATGTGTCGGATAGCACGATATACCATCGGCAACGATTTTAATCGCTGGAACATAAAACGTTAAATCGATGGTGGGCCTTTTTCCATTAGCTCCACACCACGATTAATTACAATATATACATCATATACATTTAATGCAAACGAGGTCAAAACCGGGGTGTTACAAAGGCCGCCCATGAGTTTGCAGCCTGCTCGAGAGTCTTGCCCAGCTACTCGGAAGGAGTGAAGACCCTGCCTGTGAGTTGTGGAGAAGCTTACCTGGAAGAAGATGAGGGCTGCCTGTGAACTAGATGGGAGGAGGCTGCTAAGAAGAAGTGCTTCTGCTGGAAGATTTAGGGTAAAAACCTAAGACATCAAAATGCTGCAAAAAATGGTTGAAACCCTAGACTAGGGTTTGATCGACAACCAAGTGTGAATGCCTTAGCTAGACTCATCCATGCTAGGGCATACACAAACCTTTCTTTCTCTTCAACAAGCTCTTTTGTTGGAGCAGTTGTACCTATGAGAGCAAGTGTTTGTGATAATGAAATGGAATGATCTTCTTTTATATCCTTTGAGTCACCTGTAAGTGGACCAAAATTAGAAAGAACAAAATATTATTATTTTATTCTTTTCTAATTTTGACTTTTTCCTTTAGCCTTCCTGTTGTCCAAAAAGTCCTTATGTATTTTTGACTTTTACCTATGGTCCAAAAGTTCTTATGTATTTTTTACTTTTGCTTCAGCCTTTTTCAATTGCCCTTGTGGTCAAGGTGGTCTTTCATCACCACTCAAAGTACATCATCATAAACAGAGAGAATTACTAATGCTTTTATCTCACACTTTGTGTGACACCAAGATCAGGTATTAAGGTGTCTTAATTAAGCGTAGCTAAGCCTTGGAGAAGATCGCAAAGCCCACTGATCGAGGGTCAGAGTGTTACACATGCCTGGACCCAGTTTAGGGCTTATAGTGTCTTCCTGGTAACAGACCAGGTGCCTCAGCCATAGGCTTCATAATTTGACACTAGGTCAAATACTTGGTAACAGACCAAGCGCCTCCATTCTCCCAGAGAATGGCCCTTAGTGCTAGGCTGAGTCCTGGTAACTGACCAGGTGCCTCCATTCAAAAGAATGGCTACTTAGAACTAGGCCGAGTCTACCCGTGCTAGACTGGTTCCACATCTTGGTCTCGAACCAAATGTCACCATTCAACAGAATGGTCACTCAACTCAAGGTTGAGTCCCCCCAATGCTGGACTGGGTCCATATCGTGGTCTCAGACCAGATATCATCATTCAACAAAATGATCACTCAACTCTAGGTTGAGTCCCCCAAGTGCTGGACTGGGTCCACATTTTGGTCCTGGACCAGATGTCACCATTCATTAGAATGGTCACTCAACTCTAGGTTGAGTCCCCTCAATGCTGGACTGGGTCCACACCCTGGTTCTGAACCAGGTGTCTCTATTCTCCTTAGAGAATTGCTCTTGATGCTGCTCAAAAAAATCAACACTCCCTCTCTGTGAGAGAGGCATTCTCTGCCATGCCAATCTTGTCACGAAAGTATATGAACTTTGATGCTGTTAGAGGCTTCGTCGAGATATCTGTGATCCGTTCATTCGTACGAATGTACTGCAACTTTAGAGCACCTCTCTGCACTAGGTCTCTGATGAAATGATACCTCATTTCAATGTGTTTCGATTATCATGAAACACTGGGTTCTCCGAAATCTTTATGCAACTCTGATTATCGTAATGGATGATCGTTGAGTCAAGCTTTCCCCTGAACAGATTAGATATAAGTTTTATGAGTTAACTTGCTTCCTTGCAGGCATCACTTGCAGCACTATACTCTGCCTTAGCTGTATTCTGAGCTATGGAATCCTACTTCCTGTTGGACCAAGAGATCATTGCAGATCTCTTTCTGAAGCAGTAACCAGAGGTGCTTTTTTGATTTACTGCACTGCCAGCCCGATCTGAATCAGCATATCCAGATAACAATTCTCCACTGTTGGAAGTATACCTGAGCCCATAAGTGTTGGACCTGTACTGGCTTAGGGCATTCACTGTGTAATAGACGCCTGGTCTCGTATGCACGAGATACATCAAGGATCCATTAAGTTGTCTGTACAGAGTAGAGTCCACACTCTGTGAACTGGTACCTGAGTCACCCAACTTTGTCAAGTTGATAGTCATCGGTATGCCCATAGCCTTGCAGTGCTGCATCCCAAATCTTTGCAAGATGTCCACTGCATACTTCCCTTGTGTCAGGAAGATCTTGCTCGGCTTTTGCTAGACCTCTAAGCCAAGGAAATGATGCATCAACCCGAGAGCCTTCATCTCGAATTCAGAGGTAAGCTCCCTCTTACACTGTTCTATCAATTGTTCATCACCTGTAAGAAACAAGTCATATACATATAGAACAAGTATCAAGAGATGATTATGAACAACCTCAAAGTACAAGTTAGAATTAGCTGTACTTTTGGAAAACCCCAAGTTGTGGAGAAATCCATCCATCCTCGCATACCAGACTCTCGTAGCTTGTTTCACTTCATACAAGGCTTTCTTTAGTTTACCCAGATGGATCTTCTTCCCATGAGTCACAAAGCCTTCAGGTTGTTCAATATGGACTTCCTCCTCAATCTTGCCGTTGAGGAAGGCCGTCTTTACATCCACCTGATGTAACTTCCATCCGAATACTGCAGCAAGAGAAATGATGGTTCTAATGGTAGTATACTTGTTGACTTGCTGCTTCTTCGTATGAGGAAGGTTCTGTACTAATAAGCTGGCTCATAAGACCGAAGTACTTTTGTGGTCTTATGCTTTTTTTGAAAGTCCTGGGAGGAGCTTTATGCTTCTCGCCTTCTTGTACAGTTTCTTGGCACCAAGCATGTCTCCTTTTGGGAGGAGGAACTTCAAGTAGTTCTTCTGGTGGACTTTTGGTGTCCTCAACTCTAGGTTGAGTCCCCCAAGTGCTGGACTGGGTCCACATCCTGGTCCCACATCAGATGTCACCATTCAACAAAATGGTCACTCAACTCTAGGTTGAGCCCCCTCAGTGCTGGACTGGGTCCACACCCTGGTTCCGGACCAGGTGTCTCCATTCTCCTAAGAGAATGGCTCTCGATGCTACTCAGAAAAATCAACAAAAGGTATCAAGTTGCTTCAATGCTAGATACTCAGATATAGAGAATGCAGAGTGTCGAGATGAAGAGGGAGCAAGATACTCAGATGCAGAGGGAGTAGCATGCTCCCTCACAGATTGAGTAGCTGCAACACAACTTGTTGATGATAAATAAGACTTTATACAGACTCAAGTAGTCACTCATGACTTGGTATGTCAAGGATAAACATGTACTTGATGAGCTAGGACTTCACCAAGAGTGATGCAGATTCTGACTTACTACAAGATTGTTGATGGTGATCCAATGATCTTTGTATTGTATGTTGATGATCTGTTCCATTGTGCAAACAAAGAAGCTCAGTGTCGAGTGCAAGAGGGAGTTGGCGTCTGAGTTCAAGTTAAAGGGTCTTAACCTAATGCATTACCTCCTAAGATTAGAAGTATGGTAGAAACCAAATGAGATCTTCCTCAGACATAGGGAGAACATAATTGAGATCTTGAGAAATTTGAGATGATAGACTGCAAGTCTATGGCTATACCTATGGAGACAAATGTGGAGAAGTTGAGTGATTCCACTTCATATTTAGATTCAGTGGATTCCTTGATGTGCAAATCTGGAGAAGATGAATGATTTTGATTCAGATTTAGATTTGGTGGGCAGTTGACTAAACCCTTGATTTGCCTGGGGTTAACAACATGCATAATACTTTCCTTGCAGTGAACACCTTAAGCCAGTTTATGGTTAATGTATATTGGGTTGTAGCAAAGAGTGTGTTGAGGTACTTGTGTGGTACATTTGGATATGATCGAAGGGATGTCTCAGGTGATGAAGTGAAGCTGCAAAAGATATACAAAATCTGACTAGTGCAGTGGACAGATCAACATTTTGAGATGTTGCTTTAGCTTGGATCAATTATAAAATCCTGGATTAGCGGCAAGCAGATTTTTGTGGCACTCAGTACAACAGAATTAGAGCAAATTGCAGCCAATGTTGCATGTTGTGATGGAGTATGGCTTTGGAAGTTTGTTGCATGATTTTTTGATCAAGAGCTAGAGATGACGGTGGCACACCGTGACAATCAAAGTTGTATCAAGCTTTCAGAAAATCTAGTGTTCCATGATAGGGCAAAGCATATCGAGATCAAATACCACTTCATCCGAGACATGGTGCAAAAGGAAACAATGAAGCTCCAATACATATCCACGGATGAGCAGATAATTGATATTCTCACCAAGCCTTTGTCCAAGGCAAAGTTTGTATTCTTTAGGGAAAAGCTCGGTGTGATGGAGAATACCTCTTCAAGTGACATTGTGAAGATGAGCAAATAAACATTCATGAGAAATGAATGGTCCAGATGAACATGAATACATTCATATGAGAAATGAATGGCCCAAACACCGGATGATCTTACACATGAGCAGGTAGACATTCAGACGAGATGAGTGGCCTAGACATCGTGATGATTCAATAGATGAGTGGTAGACATTCACAAGAGGTGAATCGCCTAGATACCAAGATGGTAGCATAGATGCAATTGCAGTATAGATAGTAGTACAGATGCAGTTACAGTACAGACATCGTAGTACACATGCAATTGCAATATAGACAAAGTACAGATGTTGATGCAGTTCAAATACGATGCAGATCCAGTACTGATGCAGTACAAATGTAGATACTGTTAGTTTTTCAACATTAAGCTAGCATTATGTTAGGATCTTTACTGAGAGAATAACAAGTACAACAATCAAACACAAGAGACAATGAACACAGTGTTTTGATCGAGGAAACCATAAATGGAGAAAACCTCACAACTTCCTCAAAGATAGAATCCGCACAAGATGTAAAACCCCAAAACAGTAAGATGCACTCCCGATAGCAGTAGTCTTCTTCTTGTCTAGTCCCAGTGTATTTCCTTCCTCACTTATGCGCTCCACTTGAGTAAGTGAATGATGTGTGTGATAAATAGAGAGGCTCACTCTCTATTTATATTCTTTCGTTCACTTGAAGTGCACTTAATCATGTTGGCCTTACTTAACAATTACTTACTAGAGCCGACATCTCTAGGAGTGTCTAATAACCCTAGTGCCCCGAAACTGTGGGGACTTTAATAATGACTTGACATGACTTGTTTACATTATTGATCCTCCTGATCGGAACATCGGGGCATGACAACATGACTCAAATACATAATAGATACATCCCGGAATAAACATCGGGTTACAATACATAAGATACATAAATGAATACATTTCGAAGTTACAAATACATCAACACTCCCTCTTAACTAGGAAGATATTCTTTCAACACAATTTTCAACACTGGTCTTCTTCTCTGTATCAACTGGATCATCTCGAGTCTTCTGAGTCTTCAAGTCATCGTCATCCTTCAAGTCTGGATCATCTCTCGATCATCATGGAACATCATTAATGGATCTGGATCATCTCTCGATCTGGATCAGCTTCACTGGACTAGATCTGGATCATCACTCGATTTGGATCTGGATCTGGATCATCTCTCGATCTGGATCATCACTCGATCTGGATCTGGATCATCACTCGATCTGGATCTCTCAGAGTCATCATAACTGGATCTGGATCATAGCTCGATCTGGATCTCACTTGGTCATCATCATGTGTGTACTATCTCGTCATAGGAAGTTCTACAGAGCCAGCCTTCTTTCATGCTGGTTGTAGGCCTAGCCATCAGGTAGGTCTTCGCCCAGCACTTACATCTGACCTACTCGTCAGAAAGGCACGCCCAGCACTCACATCCACCAGCATGGTAGGCACATCTACTACCATCTGTGAAATGGCTTCAGCACTTATATCTGACCTACTCGTCAGAAAGGCATACTTCCATCCAGGCGGGAACACATCCTACTCTCAGTGATGAAAGATTTCCATACTTTCATCCAGGCTGGAATCGTATCTTGTTCACAATGATGGAAGACTTCTATCCAGGCGGGAACACATCCTACTTACAGTGATGAAAGATTTCCATACTTTCATCCAGGCTGGAATCGCATCCTACTCACAGTGATAGAAGATTTCTGCACTTACATCTGACCTGGTAGTAACCAAATCCTACACCCTCGTCAGAAGGGCATGCACTCACATCTGACCTGGTAGGAACTGAATCCTACACCCTCGTCAGAATGGCCCCCAGTCCCAGACTGAGCTACGTGGTAACGGACCAGGTGCCTTCACTCTCTCGGAGAGTGGCAGTTTTCCTTACATCTGTCCTACTCGACAGAATGGCCAGCACTCATATCTGTCATGGAAGGAACTGAATCCTCTCACCATGACAGAATGGCTCAGCCCTTACATCTGACCTGCTCGTCAGAATGGCTTTGGATCCTTAGCACTCATATCTGACATGGAAGGAACTGAATCCTCTCACCATAACATAATGGCTCAACCCTTACATCTGACCTGCTCGTCAGAATGGCTTTGGGACTCATCACTTTCCCTTGGAGGAAACCTCGATCTGGAGAACACCAAGCTTCTCCTTGAAGTACTCGAACTTCACTCTGGCTAATGGCTTTGTCAACACATCAGCTATCTGTTCCTCCGTCGCAACATACTGGAGCTTCACTGCTCCTCTCTGCACCATATCCCTGATATAGTGATACTTGATCTCGATGTGCTTCGACTTGTCATGGAACACTGGATTCTCTGACAACTTCACGCAACTCTGGTTGTCACAATGTATACAAGTAGCATCCATCTGGAGATCAAATAGATCAGACAGTAGCTTCCTCAGCCATACTGCCTCACAACTAGCTGAACAAGCTGCGACATACTCTGCTTCAGCTGTACTCAGTGCCACACAGGATTGCTTC
>LPNX010126723.1:0-69391 GCA_001517045.1 Pseudotsuga menziesii | reverse complement strand
CAGCCCTTCCCAGTTCTTGGAGCCTTGGATTTCCTTCCATATGTCCGCCAGACTCTTCTTGGATTTCGACGCCTTGGAGATCTTGGCTTCCTTTTTCTCTTTGATATCTATAAGTGCGTTCATCGTGCTTGGCAGGGACTCCATTGCCGCGCTTCCGATGGGTTGAGCACTTCTTTTCAGGCCGGTTAGCCCGTGGCGACAAGGAATCGGCTTCCTGGAACGATTAATCAAATGCTGATCATGCGAAGTTAGGGTTTGCAGGATGTCCGAGGAGTGCGATGGAGAAAATCCGGCATGCCAGCGTAACATACCGAGATTTGAGACCTTAGAAGCCGAAGCCGTAGAAGCGGAAGGGAAGGATTGTGTGATTAATGCCGGGGATAAGGATTTCATCACTGCAAGCGAATTAGAACATATTATGATTATGAGGAAGAGCCACAGAAAAGCAAGCTGGGATGGGACAACTAATTGGGAAAGGCAGAGTCGAGCAATGCTATTTATTCTGCACATTGCCGCGTTGGGACGGTAATTTTCAAACATGTGAATCGCGTGTCCTCCACGTAGCATTCAGCTTTAGGCCTGGCTAGAATTTTATTTACTTTGGACTCTCCGAGTGTTAGGCCTGGCTAGACTTTTATTTACTTTGGAGTCTGGACTCTTCTCCCCTACGTACGCGGGTCCAAGCAGCCTATCCCTGTCGCCCCATAAATTTGCGGAAGAATGCATTGCATGTTTCTATGTAGTAATTTTTTCACATTGTGCGGTAACTTAAAAGGTAGAATACTTGTTTCCGTCCATTGATAGGTTGATCAATTTAAGAGTTGAAAAAAAGTGGATCATTTTAAATGGAAGTGCATAAAACTAGTTTAACAATGAATATTAAATAGGGTGTGATGTTGCGTTTGATGAATACAAATACGATGGATATATTTACTATTTTACAGTAAGAATCATGATGGATTATTTCTTATTCCATTCCATTGAGGACGTACGTGGAACCTTGATGCCATGTATGACATATAAACGAGGGTTAGCAAATATGCATACCGTTTATTAGGATACTTTTTCCAAAAATCTATATTAAACTTTAATTTATGTAAAATTAATTTTTTTTTTAAATTTTGGAATATATAAAATAAGATGGTTATTTTGACATGTTATTTGAAATTTTGGAATATCTAAAATAAGGTAGTTATTTTGGGTGAAAACAAATTTTCAGTTTTTATAATTGGTCATATTGGAGATTTACATTAATGAGATTTCAAGTTTTGCAAAGCACTACAATAAATGCCTAATTACCTTGTCATTGATGCCTCACTTCATTTTCTTGTTATTGCAGTTTTCCACTTGTTAGGTAGCATACACTTTGCACTTAACTTGCATGCTTTAATGTTTTGTCTCCTTTTATTTCTTTCTCCTTCACCTATATTGCATGCAGCCTACACTTGGTCACCATAATGGTGTATGCAGCTACCTATATTCTATGCATTTTCTTGGCTTTCCAAATCATTGTTTCATTTTGATTTTGTTATTTTCTTTATTTAAATATCTAATACATATTTAAAATAACTAAATGCATGTTAAGTATAATTTCTCTGCCTAACATCGAGATTTACACATGTAATTTATGTATGTTTGACATGCCTTTTGTAAACCTTCGTTCTCTTACATTTGGATATATATCTATTTCTACTAGGATATATATATCTATTTCCATTAGCAAATCTGCTTATATTTTAATAAAACCACGGTGTGTAATGGTTTGATAACAATTTAGATTATATTTTTTATTTAAATGTGGTGGTTCACTATTTGTTAGAGGGCTACTCCACGGAAAATTCCTGATATTCAAACTGAGTCAAAGTATGGTCAGCTGCTCTAAAAGAGCAACATGTCACTTACAAGAGTAGAACCTGGGTGGGGAGGGTAACATTCATTCCTCCCAACCACCCAAACTACATCCATTTGACAATTTAGATTATATTTTAATAAAACCACGGTGTATAATGATTTGATTCCATTCAAAAATGGAAGAGCATATTAAAAACATATTTTATTTTAAAGGGTTAAACATTATTATTTTAATCATTTAGTTCACACAATATTGAAATATGAAACATTAAAAAGTTATAAATACCATTTAATCTTAGGTTATGCACATTCCCGTTCCCGTTTACTCTTTGGAATTCATGCTTGCGCCACTTATAGGGAAAGTCCGCGGTGAAAACATCTTGGTGTTCGAAATGGCATGTGCATTATTGTGATTTACAATCTGTCAATTGTTCATGGGAAACTTATAGTATGTTGTTCTCACGCTAATGAATTGAGGAAATGACTAAGGGATTAGAATGGTGGGTGAATCACAAACTAATAAGAAATAAATATTATTTTATGTGACTCTGAGACCGAGATCCAATTCTAGATATTGACCAAGAATTATATTTGTTGTACCAAAAAAAACATAAAGCAATATTAACAACATCATGCATCCAACAAATTTACCCATGCGCGTTGTTAAATTTGAAGACATGTCATATTTACCCATAGATCAAAGAGGAGGTGGCTGCATCCTTAAAGTATTGTAACTTCAAAAGATATTCCAGATGTATTGATTGTATTCCTCCATCATGAGATGAGTTTAGTCATGTAAGAGCCATTGAAAAAATAAATGTAAACCTCCAGATGTAAGTCAGATCAACGGTACCCAAGTGTCATTATAATAAATGTTATTTTTGATATCTTGCTAGACAAGTCGGCCCTGTCAGTTAGACAAGTCGACCCTTTTAGGTTCTAGGTCAAGTCAAGTGACAAATATAAATAGGGAGGTGCACCCTTTCATTTGTACACACTCACTCAAGATAGTTTGCAAGAGAGAGAAGAACAAGTGTACTAGAAAGAAGAGAGAAGCAATAGTCTGGGTTTTACACTGCTCTCATTGAGATCTATACTGAGGAAGTTTTGTGGAGTTTTCTTCCTTGTGGTTTCCTCGAGGAAAATATTTGTGTTCTTGGGTTTTTGTGCTTGTTGTTCTTTCAGTGATCCTACTAGTGAAAAGTTGTTTTAAGATGTCATCCAAGCAATTCATAAAACTTAACACCTAAGGATCTCACAGGCTGTCGAATCTTCATGGACAGGAGAAAGGAGTGAAGGCCATTCTTTTTCATTTGATACCTGGCACTGAAATGCTACGTTTTGCTTAAAATTTGAAACACCCTCATCATGGTTGTAAACTAAAACGACCACGAAATGGAGATCAAAATATAACCTATTTAATTCATATAATGGAGCTACTTAATTTAATAGTTGATTATTCAGTTTAATCAATTTTAATTAAAGTGAGAGTAAGATATAATTTACTCTTAAGAACACCAAGGAAGTTATCATATCTAATCCATACCATCAATTTAATGGACACAACTATGAATATAGCCTATTATGAAATCCTTACCATAGAATCATTAATTGTAATTAAAAGCATGCAATTCACCTCCATGTGTTGAAATAAAGACACCTATCAACATAATTAAACTACCGGCATTTCTTGTCTTTACTTGATGAGTACGACCATTTAGATAGCATTGGTGAAGCCACTACTATGTATTAGTGGGAAGCCATGTAGCTTAGAATCTATATCTCTATTATTCTCCCTTCAATGTATATCGATCCATATTAGCACCAATACTTGCATAACATCAAAACAAGATGCATCAAATTAAGAATATATACAAAATTTGAATCATGCTTTAGAATTCTACATTTAACATGAAGCAGTTAACTAACAAATTTAATAAGGTTTACTTCCTTGAGTTCAAAACCTTTGATAGATGATATTGTTCATATGAATCTTGGCTTCATAGACATATTGCACAAAGTGTGGTGCCACCAAGTCTCTAGGTCATTCCATAAATCAAATTGATAAACTCTTCCTTTACTAATGTATCCATATTTTGCTTCTCAATTTCTAGACCTTATGGTAGGTTATCTAAAAACAAATTACAACAATAGAGTTTTTGATATTATCAATACCTTTCCAATGATATAAATAAATCTCAAATGGATTATGGAGTCAAAAGTTGTTACCAAAATAGTGATGTCACATTTTGTAGTTGTGACCAAGAAATCACTTTTGAGTGTGACATTTTTGCTAAAAATCACTTTTGAGTGTGACATTTAATCCAAAAATCATTTTTGAGTGTTCCTCACCTTTATGTACCACACGTTGCAAAAATTTCTCTTTTTGTCACAAGTTGCAAATATTTCTCTTTTTTGCAAGTCGCAAAGATTTATCTTTTTGTTGCAAAGAAAAGTCTTCTGGGAGTGAAAATATCATAAATAAAATTATTTTTAGGGAGTCATTTCCTTTTGAAAATTTCCTAAGTATTTTTTCATTTTTCTTCAAGGCCACTTCAGAGGTTTCTTGAAATGGATTAAAATTGAAAGTCAATGACGGAACCTTAAAGAAAAAAACACAAGTATGCGACCTCATAAATCCAACTACTTCATCTAATTAAGTTCCTCTGGGCCCATAAGGACCATAAAAGTTTGCAATATATTCAATATAATGAGCATCAAATGCATAGGGGTGTTCTTTGTCACTCAATGCATGTAACATAATAAGAGAGACCACGTGGAGAATGATAAAATCATAGAGGATGTACCCAACTAATCAATGCTGCAATGACTACTTACAGAACTACTCATTAAAAACATACTAGCCATTGGTGTACCAGAATTGAGTTGAATTTGGAGACACATAGTTGAGTACATAGAGCATTTTGGTCATCGATCCCTGACTAAGAATTAAAAGTGGGGCCACAAGTCATATCACTTGGGGTTTTGTTGAGGGATCAACAAATCAAGATAGACTTGGCAAATCCAAAATCTGTGTTTTGACAATTGCATGTAAACTTTGAAGCATAAAGACATCATATTGATTTTCTAGTCACCGAGGAATATAGTAGGTGATGGGTCCCTATGAACTTGTCTTGTGAGATGGTCAACAATCATATCGACATATCCATTTTGAGAAACCTCATACATTTTAATCAAGAGATGTTATAATGAAGTTCATTTTTGTAGAGAATGGATTAATAATCTAAGTTATAATCTAGGTCACAGGACTTGATATATTGGGGATTAAAATATTTTCACCAAGCACAATTTGATATCCCTCAGGTGTTTCTCCATTTTCTGTGAGAATCCACAACGCTAATGGAGTCACCAAAACATCACAAACATTGTCCCACTGCTATCAGGCATCCATAGCCCCAATGGATTTATCTTGGTATCCCTTTTCTAACTGGAATTTCTTTCCCAATCTTTATATTTGGATTTTCATAGAAGTAGCAAGGTGTAAGGAAAAGGAAGAAGAAGTTAAACTAGAAGGGATATCCAAAGAAACATTTGACAAAATTTCTTTACAATAAAACAGATACAATGTAGATATTACGGAGAAAATTGGTCACCAAGACATAAGTGTAACAATTCACAATCACATGGATATAAAGCTGAGCAAGAATCAAATGCATCCATCAGTTGTCTTGACAATGATAGAAAAAATAAGAAAAACACATGTCGTTTTAATGGTGAAAAATGGATCCCAGGTCATAAATGTATATTGAGTCATACATCTCACTACAAAATTATAGATGGGAAGGAAGTACACTTTTCTATCTAATAATATACCCCCAATTCTAATTTGGATACAAACACACTCGAGGAACCAATAGTGACAATCAAATGTGTCCAAAAAAATTGTAAAGAAAAAGGTTCAACAATACATAATAAAGTTGTCGCTCGAAAGGAAGAAACTCAGTTAATTACCGGCCAATATATTCCACTCCATTTGAGAAATAGTGATAACATTAAGGATGAAAACCATTATCCTGTGTGACAAAATCAAAAAATATAGAACCAAAGAGGTTACAATTAAATGAACTATTAAGAATAAAGACATCACAATTTTCATAGATTCTGGAAGCACACACAATTTGGTGGATACCAAAATGGCAATCATTTTGTATACCCTATGAAGAATCTCATAGTATCAACTATCAATGTTCGACATGTTGAAGAAGTAGAGAAATGCCATAAGGTTCCTTTACAAATACAAGACTTATTTCTACAACTCAAATGTTATGCCTTACCATTTAAAGGAATATATATGGTGTTAGGAGTTAAATGACTAGTGCAATCAGGTGTGTATACCACCAACCTACAAGAACAGTATATGAAATTTAGATGGAAAGGAAATAATTACAAGTTGTATGGTTTGAGAAGCCGCTTACAAACATCACTTCCCAAGAAAAAGGAATTCCAAAACAAAAGAGATAAAATAAGCAATGGCCATAATCGGGATAACATATCTCAAGTTATCACTTCAACATAAAGACGGTATCGATGAAATTAAATTTGAGGATAAATCTCCCTTTAAAGAGGATGGAAATTTTATATACATAAATAACTAATATTAATTATATTAAATATTAAATAAATATAATGAAATAATTAATTAAAAATAAAAGGACGTGTCCTATATATTTGGAAAGGCAACATGGGCTTATATAAAGGTCCACATATTGTAATGCATGATTATCATTCAAATTTTATTATTTTATATGTTTTTATCAAAAGACATATATTGTCCATTTAATAATAGCTAGTATTGTTCTTACTTCATCGAACCACCTTTTGACTATTTATTAGTGTTCATTTGTTCATGATTTTATGCAGTAAATGATGAAGATAAGAGGAAGACTACGTTAGCTGGAATTTATTCTCGACGTTTTGAGCCACAAAGTTGAGCTCATCATCAGGAGAAAGTATCTCGAGGTTATTTCAGGTACGGAAAATAGCTCATTAATAAGTGTAAGATCATATTTTTTATTATTATTTTTTATTTTATAGCCAACAGCTCTAAATATTACACCTAACATTTTTATTAAAGTTTTAGGTTTTAACATGAAGATAATATTACAATTATTAAATTGATAATTAATAAATCCTACATATTATTAAAGTTATTAAATTAAATTGATAATTAATATTTAATAAAAAAATATTAAAATTATTAATTTAATAATTAGAGTCCTTGTTTTTTATGTATGTTATTGTTTTTAAGATGGTGGATAATAGGGTGCCAACACTCATTGAGTTTAAGTCCATCATCCCTATTTAGGTTTAATGGAAAATTTTCTCTCTCTATGGCCTCCCTGATTTTCCTCCTCTCGTAATGTTCCTCTCTAGTGATAAATTTTGTTTCTTCAATGTGTATGTGGTGCCGTGAGTGGTGGGCATGTTCATCTAGAGCTGATTTTTAATGACGATTGTGTATGATGTCTACACAATGTTCCTTGAGCCTCACTTGGACGAAGCGTCAAGTTTCCCCAATACAGGGAATCTCACATGAGCAGAGAACATTGTAGACACCTTTCTATTATAATGGTTCTACGAGGTCTTTGGAGGAATCTAGCATTCTTCCTACTGAGTTGGGAGGAGCAGAGGTGACTCTTATTTTCCTTTTACGAAGAATCCTAGCTAAAGGAAGAGTGATCTTGGTTCCATCAATGTTCTTATTTTGTTTTTGACACATGTTACGAGCTTTCTGAATAACCTTCGTAATTTTATTTTTGTTGTATCCATTCATTTGGAAGACATTGGAAAAGTGGTCTATTTCTTGATCTAGGTGGTCTTCATCCGAAAGTTTCATGACTCTAGTTACCAGGGTGTTTAACACCCCTATCTTTTGTGTAGGTAGATGGTGTGAGTCTGCGTGTACGTACTTATTAGTATGGGTCTTTTTCCTATAAAATTGATGACCTAGGGCTTCGCCATTCCTTTTTGTGATGAGAAAATCCAAGAATGGGATTTGGTTATCCTCTTCCACCTCCATGGTGAATTTGATATGATCTGATCTGCTGTTCAAATGTCCTAGAAACTCATTCAAGCTTTCTTTCCCGTGTGGCCAGTTTATGTTAGTATCGTCCACAAACCTCTTCCACCATTTTGGTTTTAAAAGAAAAGACTCAATAGCATATTTTTCAAATGCCTCCATATACAGGTTAGAAACTACTAGGGAGAGAAGGGATCCCGTAGAAATTCCCTCAACTTGTTCATATAACACCCCTTTAAAACTGAAGAAAGTAGATTTTAAGCAGATTCTAACTAGTTTTTATGTTTCTTCATCGGTCACCTCCCTAACCATTGTAAGGGCTTCATCTATTGGATTTTTTGTAAAAAGGGACAATACATCAAAGCTAGCTAGAGTATCCCCCTCTTCTACCTTGAAATCTTTCATTTCTTTCACAATGTGCATGGAATCTTTTATGTACGAGGGGGTTTGACCTACAAAATCCTTTAACTTTTTTGCAAGAAACTTAGCTAGATGGTAGGTAGGGGATCCTATAGTGTTTACTATGGGACGAATAGGTACGCCATCCTTATGAATCTTGGGTAAACCATAAATCCGAGGAACCATTGTATCCTTTGGGATTAATTTCTTCTTGGTGTTCTCTTCAAGAGAAGATTTCTTAATGGTTTTTGTAACCTCATTTACAATCCTCTTCGTGGGATCATTATCTAGCCTTCTGTAACTGCCACTTGTTGATAAATGCTCAAGCATTTTTCTGTCATATTCCTCTTTATCCAAGATGATGGTAGCATTCCCCTTATCCTCTCTTAGCACAATAATGTTATAGTTATTCCTTAGGATCCTTAACGCCTTCCTTCTCCTAATGTTGGTCTTGGGCAACCTCTCTTTCCTAATAGCTACTGCGCACTCTTGTCTTGCTTCCTTGGCTTGGGTTTCTGGGAGATTAGACACAGCATCTTCCACCCTACATACTAAATCCTCTATTGTTAGTCTCTTGGGGGGGAAAATGAAATTTAAACCGCATTCAAGAACCCTAGTTTGTTCTTCATTCAACATGATGCCAAAAAGGTTAATTACACACGACTTAATTTTCTCATTGAGTTCATTGTCCGGTTTTTGAAGCTTTAGTAGTCTGTTGAGTTTGCTCTTGTGCCTAATATCAATATCCGTGGCCAATCTATCCATCCTTTCTACGGAGACTGCTTCTACCCTAGTCCAGATGTCAGGTCGCAGAATGCTAGCGAGGTCTACATGTAACCTGTAGAGGGATTCTAAGACTGTGTTTATGGCTCTGCGGGTTCGCATTATTTCTAAGAGTATTAAAGCTGCGCTGGCCTCTTCAAAAATTCGTTGGTTCCTATTTCTTAGAGCGTGTTTAACTACTACGAATTTAGGTATGACGTGGTTGTCTCTGCAATTTTTAAGAAATTTTTAGTTTGCTATTTTCCTTACCATTTTAACCCGTAACTTCTCAAAGGACTTTAGGTTGTCCAGCGCATCCCTTCCATGGAGGGATTGAATTAAGTTGTTCATGATTTTAAATAGTAAATGATGAAGATAAGAGGAAGACTGCGTTAGGTAGAATTTATTCTCGATGTTTCGAGCCACAAAGTAGGGCTCATCATCAGGAGAAAGTATCTCGAGGTTATTTCAAGTATGGAAAATAGCTCATTAATAAGTGTAAGATTTATTTTTGATTAAAAAAAATTTAGTTTATAGCCGACAGCTCTAAATATTCGACCTAAATTTTTTATTAAAGTTTTAGGTTTTAACATAAAGATAAATATTACAATTATTAAATTGATAATTGATAAATCCTACATATTATTAAAGTTATTAAATTAAATTGATAATTAATATTTAATAAAAATTATTGAGAGAGAGAGAGAGAGAGAGAGAGAGAGAGAGAGAGAGAGAAATTTCATTCTACGGTCGAGCTTTGGCCTCACAACCTTAACTATAGTTTACAGTTAGGGTAAACAAGTTTCAAAATTAAAATAGTAATTAAAACAGGTTTAAAGATCAAATACGGTTAAGGTTTTCATTTAATGGAGTTTTAGTATAAGGATTTTATGGCCCAATCTTTTACCAACTGTTATTAAAAATACCAAATCAATATTAACAACAGGCCACAACCTGGGTTATAGACTGAAGGAATTTTGGTATTATCATCTGCACTTAAAAACACACATAATAAAATCACAATTTAGCCTTATGGCTTATTATTTTACTATAAAATAGTATTATCCGTCTAATAACTTGAATCAAATTAGCAGTGGCTTCAAGGAATTTTCCAACGACAAAAAAGAAACAAAGTGATGGCCTTATGGCCTCTCTCAAAGTAAAATGAAAAGCTAAGTAAAGGCCTCATGGTCGTAAAAGTATTCTTCACCAAACAAAGCTAGAGAAATGGTAACTAAAACATGTTATTACTTTAGCGAAATCCCTTGTAGGTTTCTTCAAATTATAAAAACCAGTTCATGAACTAATAAACAGTAATATTCATTTAAAACATTATCATTTGGATGGTGGCCCTACGTACCTTTCTCAAAAACAAAGGTGACAGTGTAAAGGCCTCACGAGCACATTTTAGTTTTATAAAAACAACCACAAAAACTGTAAAATCAAACATGATTGAGCCATATACATGACCAATAATCAAAATAGAGTAACATTTTTACATTATGCATCTACTACAAAAATGTATAGAACCCCCACGACCATAATATTATGTATAATAAAATGAAGCTACAGTACTACTAAACCAAACACAAACATGGTGTTATATAAAATGTAAGCCCTCACGGGTTTCTTGCAAGTTAAGCAAACCTTTACATTGTTGAAAATGACAGTATTAGAATTGTCCAAAATACACCATAAAAACAAATAGCAAACCCCGTCACTAAACAAACGTGGCATAGTCACTACGACTCCACAGTCAAAGGGTTATCCCATACATTATCAATTTTAAATGCCTCACGGATTTACCAAAGTGAGTTATCACTTTCATGTAGAAAAGACAGGGGCAGATATGAAGTCCCATAGCTATGCCACGAGGAAAAATGCAGAACAAGCCACAAATCCATGAAGCGCAAGGTAACAGGTCTTACCCAGACCGTAAAACCCCTTCAGCACAAAATCCAACCAAAAAAACTGGTTGCAGAGAACGGTTCTGGAAACCTCCTGCACATAAAAACCACGGATGTGAAACCATGGTTTTATAAACTGATTTGTAACAGAAGAAAAAAAATAATACAACTACAGAGGAAGAGCTTACCTTGTCTCTGTGTTTAAAACCATAACCGAAGCAACACAGGTGTCACCGTTTCGAGGAGATAGAACCTCACCAATCAACCATTCTCTCTTGAATAGGTTTAAAGGGTGTCGAGGGACAAGAACCAACTCGGCTCCTCCACCATTGTTTGAACAGAATAGCTACCCATTCGAGCAGCCTAAGATCGAATGGGTCAATCGAAGAACAATGGAGCCCAATACAGACTTCATTGAGAAGACAATCACTTACAACAAAGTGCAATAAACCCATAGGGTTTTGCGTTATGTCAAGTTTCCGCCAACTGGTGCAATTAAGGCCTCCACATGGCCTACATGTGAAACCATTTAATTTACGACCCTTACACATCTTTTCAACCTTCACTCGTTTTTGAATAGTCAACCTTTGTTGCATTTTAGAATTTTATGCAGTTTTTTATAGTTCCACGTGATGTCATTTTTTATAAGATTCATGGAATAACATATATTATAACTTGGTGGTATTTGTATGAAGTTTCGATTTATGACATGGATATTATATGGTTTGATGATAGGTATAATTACAACCCCTTGGTGTACCCTAGCTTAGGACCTTGCCTCTTTAGCTAGGAAGTTAAAAACTTGGTCACTCTCACCTACACAAGAAAAACAAGGGTTTTTCGTTAGCCTTAGAGGCTAAGTAAGACCTCATACCCTCCTCTTCCTAGCTGATAGGTAGGGTCAAGGACTAAAGAACAAAAACAGTTTTTATGACAAATTTAACTGACATAAAATAATAGAATTTTTAGCGACAAATAAGTAGTGACTATATTACCTTACAACGCATAAAACTATTGTCGTAAAAAGGACATGTTATTGAAAAAATTAAACATAGTCTTATGAGCCTTGCAGTCTAACTTAAGTCACATTTTATTTATTGTCACAATGGTTAAAGCGTACATTATAACATCTCATGGATTTATCTTCCTAGGAAATTGCAGATTTACATAAAGTAATTTTTTTTCATAAAATAGGAGATGATACATGTGGTATGAGAGTCAGTTTCCAAACACTAGGCTTGATTGGATCACTCACATACAAACAAGAAAAACAAAATATACTGATCATGTTTCAAATTTATTTCTATACAGAAATATAAATTTTGTTTTGCAGGAAAATGGAAGGTGTTGAAGCATCTGCTGAAAATGGATCTCATCACAATAATCCAGACAACATTTATGTGGAACTAAATAACCCACCCTCAGAATTAATGCCAACAGTGAAAGAGTTAAAAGATGAACTACAATCTGTGAAAAATGATAATGAAAGAATTTTGGAACTAAATCAGATTTTACTAGACAAAATACACAATAGAGGAAAAGATTAAAAAAATGCGTATGAAATGTATTATGAAATAGTATCATACAAACATAATGGAAAGCAAGTAAAATATTCTGATAGTGAATCTTCTTTAGAGGCTAATGCAAGGTCGCATAGGTGAAGGTATAAATACACGAGTGAAAGTAGTGAAAGCAACCGTAAACCTAGAAAAAGGAAGTATAAACCTTATGAAGATATTTCAAGAGAATTTAAAAAGATAAATCCTCCCATGTTCAACAAGGAAGTAGAAAAGGGTGAAGAAGCCGAGGCTTGGTTATCGGGAATGAAGAAATATTTCCAAATTTATAATTACTCCAATAGACTGAAAGCCCGGATGGCTATCTACAACCTAACTGGAAAAACTGACATATGGTGGTAGGACATAAAAAGAGTCAAAAACCTTAAGGAGAAGTATCTAACCTAGAGAGTCTTTAAAAAGTATTTTAAAAGGAATTTTTTATCTGAACAGTATTACTAAGAAATAGCTAAAAAAAATTATGAACTAAAACTGGCTTCAATGTCAATGAAAGAGTTAAGTAGCGAATTTCTAAGTTTGTTAAGATATGTACCATATATAATTGATGAAAAGCCTAAAATACAAAGATTTTTAAGATGTCTTCCCACTTGCTTCAAGAACAGAATTGAGTTTGATAATCCAAAGATCCTTGAAGAAGCAATGAGAAAATATGATTTATGTTACAAATAGAGTAAAAAGAGAGAAAGCTTACCTAACTGGAAGAATAAGAGAACAAGTAACTTTGATCAGAAGAGAACAGGTTTTAAGTCTAATAAAAATTTTGGAAATAATTCTCGAAAAATTCTCTAAGAATGATTATCAAGGAGAAGATTTTAAAAATAAAATACAACAAATTACTACAGCACCAAAAGGAAGGGATATGCCTAACAATTATGTTAAAAATAATGAACATAAGGAACCTATAAAGGGCTGGGAATGTCAGGGACCGCATTATGCCAATTATTGTCCGAACAGAAAAGGGAACTTCAACAATGTGCATACCATTCAGGAAGAGGAAACAGTTGGATATCTAGCAAATGAAATGACAAGAATAAATGCAACCTTGGAGAATCAGCAGGCTGATCATCAGACTTCCATGGTGGAAGTACAAGATATGATACAAAACCTGTATGTTTCCATTTTGATTGACCCAGGTGCCAGTTTAGGTTATGTGTCAACTAGCATAGTGGAAAAATGCAATTTATCTTTGAAAAAGTTTGAAAAGTCTTGGCTAGTCTAGTTAGCTACATGAACTAAAAGGAAAGTAGTTAATTATGTCGAAAACTGTGACTTGTTTATGAGTCAGTTTAAAACACAAGTCAAGTTAAATGTGTTACCATTAGGATATTATGATGTCCTAATAGCTATGGATTGGAAGGAAAAAATCAAGTAGTTTTAAATTGTTTTCAGAAAACATTTACTTGTTTAAATGATAAAGGAGAAATGATTACAGTGAAAGGGATACCTAGGAAAGTTTATGTTAGACAAATCTCAACCTTACAAATGAAAAAGGATGTAAAAAAAGGTTGTAAAGTCTTTGTTGTACATGTAATAAATAATGAACAAATGGATAAAGAAGATAAGATGAAATTCGATGATATTCCAATCCTACAAGATTTTGCGAATGTCTTCCCGGAATAAATTCCAAGATTACCTCTGAAGAGAGATCTAGATTTTACGATCGAATTAGTACTATGATTTCTACCTAATTCAAAGGATCCTTATCGAATGAACATTTTAGAACTGAATGAATTAAAATTGCAATTGCAAGAACCAATAGACAAAAATTATGTAAGACCAAGTGTATCCACTTGGGGAGCACCTGCCTTATTCATTAAGATGAAATATGGTACATTACGTCTATGTATAGACTACCGTTAACTGAATAAAATGACAATTAAAAATAGATATCATTTTCTCCGCATCAATGATCTGTTTGATCAGATACGCGGAGCGATGATATTTTCAAAAATAGACTTGAGATATGGATATCATCAAGTCATAATTAAAGACAAAGATATTTTTAAGACTGCTTTCAGAACTAGATACATGCACTATGAGTTTGTAGTTATGCCCTTTGGGCTAACAAATGCTCCACCAACTTTTATGTGCTTAATGAAAAGTTTCCTAAGCAAATAGTTAGATAAATTTGTAGTTGTATTCATAGATGACATACTAATTTATTCTAAAATGAAAGAAGAACATAATGAACACTTGCAGATAATACTACATGTTTTAAGAGAACATAAACTGTATGCTAAATTCAGTAAATGAAAATTCTATAAATATAAGATATAGTATCTAGGGCACGTGATATCCGAAGAAGGGATATAAGTATACACAGATAAGATAAAAGAAATAATTGATTGGCTTGTTCCCACGGATGTCACTGATGTACGATCATTTATGGGAATAATAGGTTATTAAAAGAAATTTATAGAAGGATTTTCAAAAATCGTAAATCCTATAACATCATTATAGAAAAAGGGAAAAAGATTTTTCTGGGATAAAAAATGTGAAGAAAGTTTTAATAAATTAGAACTATTAACCACTAAACCCATATTAAAAATAGCAGATCCAGGAAAAGACTTTGTTGTATGCACTAATGCATGCAATGAAGGTTTGGGTGGAGTACTGACCAAGAAGGTCATGTAATTGCTTATGAATTAAGGAAGTTAAAAACACACGAAAAGAATTATGCAACTTATGAATTAGAGATGGCTTCCATAATCCACACTCTAAATATGTGGCGCCATCATCTGATGGGTAAAATATTTTTGTTAATGTCTAATAATATAAGCTTAAATTATTTGTTTGATCAACAAAATTTGAATGCAAGGAAAGCTATATGGTTAGCTGTCTTTAGCAAATATGAATTTGAAATCAAACACATCAAAGGAAAGGAAAATAAAGTGGTCGATGCCTTAAGCAGAAATGCAATAACAAGTTCATAGTTGTCATTAGTAGTTATAAATCCGCATTAGATGATAAATTGGAACAAGGAATAAAAATGGAGACGGAATATCAAAATCTAAGAGAAAAAGTAACTCAGAATATATCTGAAAATGTAAATACAGAGTACAGTTTAAATGAAAAAGGCTTAATGTTGTATAAAAACAGACTTTATGTGCCTAAAAGACCAGAAATTAAATTGTTGATTTTGAATGAAGTACACAAAAGTCCTTATTCTGTACATCTGGGGTATCAAAAGATGATAACAATGTTGAGAAAAGAGTATTTTTGTCCTAATATGAAGAACAAAGTTGCTGAATATATATCTAGGTGTATAGAATGTCAGCATGTTAAAGCTGAACATCAACACCCAGCAGGTGTTTTACAACCATTACTAATTCCAAATTGGAAATGGGAAGTCATCAGTCTTGATTTTATAATTGGCTTACCTAAAAATTAGAAACAAAATAATTCAATAATGGTAGTGGTGGACAAATTAAGCAAGGAAGCGCACTTTATACATGTTAAAACAACTCATAAAGGTGCTAATATTGTTGATATCTTTATGAAATAAATCTTTCAGTTGCACGGGATTCTGAAGGTGATAATTTTTGATAGATATCCTAAATTTACTGGTAATTTTTGGAAATCTTTATTCAAAGGACTAGATACTAAATTAAATTTCAGTACTGCTTATCATCTACAAATAGATGGACAAACAGAAAAATTCAATCAAGTACTAGAAGATATGTTACGAATGTATGTTATAGACTATCCCAAGAAGTGGGAAGATTATTTGCACTTAGTTGAATTTGCGTATAATAATCATTATATTGCTTCAGCTAAACTTATTCATTTTGAAATATTATATGGTAGGAAATGTAATACTCCTATTATATGGAGTAATCCATTTGCAGATTGATGTTAGGGCCTAACTTGTTAAAATTACTGGAACTAACAGTGAAACAAGTACAAAGCAATTTGAAAACTGCTCAGGACAGACAATAAAGTCATCCAGACCTTAAAAGAACTCTGAAATAATTCAAAGTAGGTGGGCATGTATTTGTTAAGGTAAAACCCAGAACGAGCTCCTTTAAACTAGGGGGCTATGCTAAATTAGCACCCAGGTATTGTGGACCATTCGAAATATTAGAAAGAGTGGGGCCAGTGGCATATCGGTTAGCTTTTCCACCTAATCTTAGAATACATAATGTCTTTCATATGTCCATATTAAAGGATTATGTGCATGATGCTACTAATGTGATCAACTAGAATGTAATTCAGGTAGAACCCGAAGGATATTTTCAAGTGGAACCAAACTGTATTCTCGACAAGAGGGAAATTTTTCTTCGGAATCACACCATTGGATAGGTAAAGGTGCAATGGAAACACCTCAGTCCAGATGAAGCAACCTGGGAATTGGAGAGTGATATGCAGGACGCATATCCAGCTCTGTTTCAAGAAGACTCAGAATGAAACTTAAGCAACATTGAGGACGATGTTGAACTTAAGGGGGGATGTTTGTAACACACATAGAACTGAAAAATAAATATTTTTTATTTATTTCATAAAATATTATAATAAATTTATTGTAAAGTTTTTTAGGACCAAGTTGGTCAAGGATGACTATAATTGAATAATTATTTATTTTAATAAATTAAATAGGAGAGACACCTATCCAAAGGAGATAGTTGAATGAGTGTTCACTGACCCACTAGAATTTCACTTTCTAGCTATTGCAGGAAGCATAATCCCTAAAATTGTGGTCATGTTCCTTGAGAGGGGGAGCTGAGTAGGTGGCTCATTTAATTCCAAAACTGACCCAAAGACCTAGGAAATCTTATAAATACCATCAAATTGAGCAGGAGACTCACTACATTCTATTTCCAAGTTAATGAACCTTGTGACTGTTGCAAACCGAAAAGTCAAGCACACAAGGAATTTGATGAGGGGATAGCTAAAGTGCAATTGTCGAGTTAAGTCTTCTACTAAGTGCTAAGTTACAACAAGTTGTTGTGTGTGCTATTATCCAATGATATTCGTCTAGTGAACAAGCTCGGGGGTCCTAAGCAAGTAATCTTGGTTGCTTCAGGAGACGGTTGGGTGGAACAGTCTCCTTTGGATGTTTGTCCCCCTTCTGCAAATTATCCGGGTTCTAATTATTTATATTTGTCTATGTTTTAATTATATATATATATATCTTTGTATGTTGAATTATGTTCAGTATCTACAAGAGTTTAAATGATAACTGTTTGTATTATTCTGGAAAAAGGAAGTTGTAATGTTATAGTCGGTTTTGATCTTCATTATTCCAGGTTTATAGGTCAATCATGTCTTCTCTGTTATGGTTTACTAGTTATATTAACAATAATTGGTAAAGTTAGTTATGATGTTATATCCCATATCAATACCAAGGTTTTAAAGAAATTTTAGCTTTAAATCTCTTACAAAACTTCTTCTAAAACCGTATAGTTTCTCTTCAATGATTTATTTAACAAACAAACTATATAAATAGGTCTTATAAATACATTTATTAAAACAGTGAATCAAAATCAATATCAAAACCTTATAACGATATATATATATATATATACAAAGAGAGAGAGAGAGAGAGAGAGAGAGAGAGAGATTCCATTCTACAGTTGAGTTTTGGCCTCACAACCTTAACTAAAGTTTACAGTTAGGATAAACAAGTTTCAAAATTAAAATAGTGATTGAAATAGGTTTAAAGATCAAATATGGTTAAGGTTTTCATTTAATAGAGTTTTAGTATAAGGATTTTATGGCCCAATTTTTTACCAACTACTATTAAAAATACCAAATCAAGATTAACAATAGGCCACAGGTCGGGTTACAGACTGAAGGACTTTTGGTATTATCATCTGCACTTAAAAATGCACAGAATAAAATCACAATAGCTTTATGGCTTACTATTTTACCATAAAATAGTATTATCCATCTAATAACTTGAATCAACTTAGTAGTGGCTTCATGGCATTTTCCAACAGCAAAAATGAAATAGAGTGATGGCCTTATGGCCTCTCTCAAAGTAAAACGAAAATCTAAGTAAAGGCCTCACGGCCGTAAAAGTATTCTTCACCAAACAAAGCTATATAAATTCTAAATAAAACATGTTATTACTTTAGCGAAAGCCCTCACGGGTTTCTTCAAATTATAAAAACCAGTTCATGAACTAATAAATAGTAATATTCATTTAAAACATTATCATTTGGATGGTGGCCCTACGTCCCTTTCTAAAAAACAAATCTGACTGTGTAAAGGCCTCACGACCACATTTTAGTTTTATAAAAACAACCACAAAAATTGTAAAATCAGGCACGACTGAGCCATATACATTACCAATAATCAAAATAGAGTAATGTTTTTACGTTACGCATCTACTACAAAAATGTATAGAACCCCCATGACTGTAATATTATGTATAATAAAACGAAGCTACAATACTGTTAAACCAAACACAAACATGGTATTATATAAAGTTTAAGCCCTCACGGGTTTCTTGCGATTTAAGAAAACCTTTACATTGTTGAAAACAACAGTATTAGAATTGTCCAAAATACACCATAAAAACAAATAGTAAACCCCATCACTAAACAGACATGGCATAGTCGCTACGACTCCACAATCAAAGGGTTGTCCCATACATTATCAATTTTAAATGCCTCATGGCTTTACCAAAGCGAGTTATTGCTTTCATGTAGAAAAGACAGGGGCATAGATGAAGCCCCACAACTATGCCATGAGGAAAAACAAAGAACAAGCCACGGTGATATAAGATACAGAGCCACGAAGTGCAAGGTAACAGGTCTTACCCGGACCGTAAAACCCCTTCAGCACAGCATCCAACCAAAAAAAATGGTTGCAGAGAACGGTTCTGGAAACCTCCTGCACATACAAACCACGGATGTCAAACCATGGTTTTATAAACTGATTTGTAACAGAAGAAAAAAACAATAATACAACTCCAAAGGAAGAGCTTACCTTGTGTCTATGTTTAAAACCATAATCGAAGCAACACATGCGTCACCATTTTGAGGAGATAGAACCTCACCAGCGAGTTGTTCTCTCTTGGATAGGGTTAAAGGGTGTCGAGGACCGAGAACCTCGGCTCCTCCACCATTGTTTTTTAACATAATACCTACGCAGTCGAGCAACTAGTGATCGGATGGGTTGAACAAAGAGAAATGGAGACCAATACAAACTTCATCGAGAAGACATTCACTTCCAACTAAGTGCAATAAACCCCTAGGGTTTTGCATGTCAAGTTGTCTCCAGCTAGTGCAATTAAGGCCTCCACATGGCCTGCATGTGAAACCATTTAATTTACGACCCTTACACATCTTTTCAACCTTCACTCGTTTTCGAATAGTCAACCTTCATTGCATTTTATAATTTTATGCACTTTTGTATAGTTCCACGTGATGGCATTTTTTATAAGGTTCATGGCATAACATATATTATAACTTGGTGGAATTTGTATGAAGTTTCGATTTATGACATGGATATTGTATGGTTTGATGATAGGTATAATTACAACCCCTTGGTGTACCCTAGCTTAGGACCTTGCCTCTTTAGCTAGGAAGTTAAAAACTTGGTCACTCTCACCTGCACAAGAAAAACAAGGGTTTTGTGTTATCCTTAGAGGCTAAGTAAGACCTTAGACCCTGACATAAAGAACAAAAACAACTTTCATGACAAATTTAACTGACATAAAACAAAAGAATTTTTAGCAACAAATAAGTAGTGACTATATTACCTTACCACACATCAAAATATTGTCATAAAAGGTACATGTTATTGAAAAAAACTAAACATAGTCTTATGATCCTTGCAGTCTAACTTAAGTCACATTTTATTTGTTGTCACAACGGTTAAAGCATACATTATAACATCTCATGGATTTATCTTCCTAGGAAATTGCAGATTTACATATAGTTAAAAAAAAACTTCTTTTTCGTAAAATAGGAGATGTTATAGGTTGAGAGGGATCAAATATCTGAAAGTACGAACCATTTTTTATGGTGTATACGTTGAGGAAGCGTTTTAATTTATCTAATGTATATATGTCGTTGTAAATCTAATTTGAGCCGACATGTTATTTTTTATAATATTTTATTAATTTAAAAAAAAATAGTATCAACTCTAGGATATTGAACATGGAATAAATTACATATCTCCCCTACTTAACTATAGAATAAGCCTCTTAATAATTAACATTATTTTATTTATTTAAAATTTTAAAATAAAAATTACCAATTTTAAAAATTAATAAAATTTTTACATTTTATTTTATTTACTAATACTCCAAATTTCTTCGGAACTTACAACCTATTATCAAATATTTCAAATTTTTATACATATTAAAAAGAATTTATATTTAATAAAGATAATTACACATTTACACATCAACAACTATGTTAATTATGAAAAATGGTATCACTATTTAATACTTCTGAAAACTATGATGATTATGAAAAATAGTATCACTACTTATTACTTTTGAAAACTATTATAATTGATGATTATACATTAAGAACGAGGATTATTATGAAAAATGATATCATATTAAATATTTTTGAAAACTCATAAGTGTAATATTAATCATAATCATTTATGCCATCTATATAGTCATTTTCATTAGTCATATAATGAATAACATGAATTTTCGAGAGGGATACAATGTTTCCCGATGCAAAGTTGTTTTTAAGTAGAATGTTGAAAAAATGTATGTCATATTTATGGGTTTAATATATATATATATATATATATATATATATATATATAAGTCTACATGTTATTTTTAATAATATTTTATTAAAGGACACTTGTCACTTTAGAATGAGCACAAATAGAGTTACACATCTCTCCTTTAGTGGGCTGCAAAATAGACAATAAAAAAATTATAAAAAAAAATTAATATATTACTTTTTTAATAATATTAGGGTGCTTGCACGAAGTTGGTTCCACTTTTTATGTGCCACTTAAGAAATCGGAAACGCACTTCCGAAGTGTAAATCGATAATGCATATGCGTTATTGATGGTACGTTCAGAATAACCCGAGCCCAAAGACAAGGCTAAGCTTAGTAAGGCAGTATCGCATATGCGATATGGAAAACAAAAAAAACAAAAAACAGAGGCTGCGGGCCTCATTTTTCATTTGCAATAATCAGTGTTTCGGGAGAGCAATAAACTGCACAGGTGATAAACCGCATAGGCGATTTGCGTTTGAGCATTTGGAGGTTGATTTGGAGGTGGTTGTGGAGGTGTCTTGGCTCCAATGGCAAGTAACTACTCATATCAATAACAAATTGTTTTCAATTCTTTATTGTTATTGTTAATTTCATAGTTTTTATATTTTTTTAAAACAAATTTAATATAAAAAAAATTGAATTAAATCAAAGAATGATAAATTAAAACAATTTGTATTTTGTTGTTTAAATCTTAACAGATAACAGAAATGACCAAGATACTGTGGAAAACGAACCCACTAATAACCAAGAACCTAACCCATACATGAATACAAACCCAAACCCGAAGGGGGAAGAAGACCGAAACTCACAAATTCTGGTGTGTTTGGCTACATTGAGGCACCTTAGCTCATCTCTTATAGGGGGGGATCATTTGAGACAATATTTAGCCGAGGCATTGGACGCAATAACAAACACAATTTCCAATGCCCAAGGAGCTGTGTACAACATTAGCTAGTACAGAGAATCCAGGAGGAAATACTACTCCGATGATTTGAGTTATAAATACATCAAATACCTAAAGATTACAAAAGACCAATTATTTTCATTATTCTGGGACCCTAGCACCGGATTGGTTCCACCCACCAATCAAGCACACATTTCCATAGACTGGTGCGTGGAACCAAATATAAAGGCCAATTGGATGGATCGTTGGTATATGGTCTTCGATGAAGACCCTCATGGGAATAGGGACATCCCATTTTATTTCCTTAGGAAGTTGTATGCAGAATTCGTCCTAGGGAAACATGTTAACTATTTCGATATCTTAGGCTTCTAGGGTGTTGGTCATGGGATGCCCCAAGATAGGGAAGGGGCCAGGATGGATCCTAACCGTGTGCCACGCCCTCCATGCACACCAAAACCCCCTCGGCTATATCCTCCTATGGGTCCTGTAATTGAGGATACACAGGAGGCCTTATTTGACTTGGTAGATACATTGCTTCAGCATGGGACTAATGTCCAAGGAAATGTAGGCCAAGGGTTGGCACTTCTAAGGCCAGCCCATCACACAGTAAGGATCCATATACAGATCGCATAGGAGACACAGAGCATTCAGAGCGTTGTGTTACTCCACATACTTGCACATCGTGTGAAGGCATATGCTATGGCCCTGATTCAGACTTCCAGAATAATGGATTACTTCCATTTGTAAGTAAAACTCATTATTTTCATATTATATTTTGTTTCATATCACAATTTTCAATTGTTTTGCAATTTATTTCTATTTAATTTCTAACAAATTATGTGAACAAATATATAGCTGGTGTACCATGGCACCCCAGAGTCGCATAGTCCGCCGATTAATGTTGAGAACATTGATGCTGCTGTCAATATTGCATATGGGTTTGGTTCTTCACCATTAGCGGTAAGAACTATACTTGTTAATTTGTCGACGTTATTTACATATTTATAGTAGAGATTGTAACATTCAATACATCCTAATTTTGATACAATATCTTTTATGCAGGGTGATCAAGATGAGTACATTGAATCCTAGCCTAGTCCCTCTCATGTAGAGGTAGATTCATAGACGAAGGTATTATTTTAAATATATGCTTTTAATTATGCTTTTAATTATGTTTCGCTTTCTTTGGAAAAATCAGTTTGCGTCCATCATGTGTATGTCTTGTTTTCTTTGTATTATCTGACCTTGAAATATGTTACATTATGCAGGCATCCATTGAGCCACTAGTGCTTGAAGAGCACCAAAGCGAGGTTGTTTCTGACCCACCTCTTCCCCCTCGCCAGGTACATGTATGTTTCACTTTCTTTGAAAACATCATTTTCCGTCCAGGTATTATATATGTCTATGATTATTTTTATTATCTGAACTTGACATATGTTATTTTATGCATGCTTCTAGTCAGGAACCGGTTCTTGAAGAGCACCAGATCGATGACCCACCTATGACAAGCCAACAGGTACGTTTATGTATCGCTTTCTTTTAATTGTGATTTTAATGATTCAACATATACTTTTTTAATTTTTTGAAATTGTCTCATTGTATCTTTATCTTTTTGTACATAAGAACGTGAGTTTGATGAATTTATCCAAAAAGCAAGCTTGTTCGCTAGTACAAGTAGAATTCCTTTTCTCTTGTTTCTAGTTAATCGATCCACTGGTTACACACCTCCTCACGTCCCCCAGGTATATTTATACATTTCAACTCTTACTTATATTGCTTTTTGTACATGCAAGTATCTTTTTCCTTGTTGCCCCCATTGATATGTCTCTTTTTCTTTGTATTATTTGACATTGACATATGTTACTTTATGTAGGAATCTATTGAGACAGTGGTGCTTGAAGAGCACCAAAGCGAGATTGTTGTCGACCCACCTCTGACGAGCCAAAAGGTACGTTTATGTATCATTTTCTTTGTACGTTTATGTATGGATTTCTCTGATTTGGTGCTTTCTCTTTGTACATTTTTGTACGTTTATGTATCGCTTTGACATATGTTACTTTATGCAGGAATCTATTGATATAGTGGTGCTTGAAGAGCACCAAAGCGAGGTTGTTGTCGACCCACCTCTTCCCCCCCACCAGGTACATGTATGTTTCACTTTCTTTGGAAACATCATTTTTCGTCCATGTAGTATATATGTCTCTGATTCTTTTTATTATCTGAAATTGACATATATGTTACTTTATGTAGGCTTCTAGTGGGGCATCGGTGCTTGAAGAGCACCAAATCAGTGACCCACCTCTGACAAGCCAGCAGGTACGTTTATGTACCGCTTTCTTTGTACGTTTGTGTATTGCTTTCTTTGTTTTGGTGCTTGAAGAGACCCAAATCGGTGACCCACCTCTTCCCCCCCAATGTACATGTATATTTGTTGACATTGGCATATATATATATTGTTTATGCAGCTTGATAGTGAGCAAGTGGTGCTTGAAGAACACCCAATCGGGGTCGTTGCTAGTGAGGAACCACGACCCACCATTACTTACTCACGTACAATAAGTAAAAATCTTATATTGGTTTGGAATTTGAATAGATGTACATAGAATTTTTATAGGTTGGTAAACTAACTTACAAAATTTGGTTTTTTTGCAGTCTCCACTGATGCAACCTATCCCTCTTGTTCAGCGATGGGGATCACTAGTGAGCAGTCAGAAAGAAAGCTAGAATTCTCTAAATACATTGGCAGTGGCAGTGAAAGGGGGGATACATAGATGTAAATTATTGTTTTTATACACACAGATGTACAATTTGATCCACTATTTTGTATTATGGCCATGTGGCATGCCAATTTTTGTAACATTATTTGTATACATATATAATATAAAGCAAGGTTCAAATTTATACATATATGGTTGACTTGATATTAGAACATCATATGGTTGACTTGATCTTGGAACATGGTATGTGTGGTTCACCTATGTGATATAATGATATGTGTGGTTCACATGTGTGCTAGTATGAATTTCCAATACTTAAAGGAAGAATTTATGACTCATCAACTTTTTAACATTATGGCTATCCTCAACTTTTTAACATCGTAACCATACCATACACTACCTAAATTACATACACTAACATCATAACAATAAGTTGTGCATGCATGTGTAATATACCATACCATACCCTACAATACCCTATGATACTAACATCATACCATACTAACATACAATAACATACCCTATAATACCCTATGATACTAACAACATACCATAATAACATACAATAACATACCATAACATAACATACTAACAGCATACCATACTAACATAACATACCATTGTAATATACCATACCATACCCTACAATACTAACATCATACCCTACAATACCCTACAATAACATAACATGTACCATAACATACTAACATCATACCATACTAACATACCATACCATACTAGTTCTACATACCATACCATAATAAATTGTACCACACCATACCATACATGTACATGTGTTTTTAGTTCCATCTCATAACTTATAAAGAGGTCACTAAACCCTAGTTCCATGTCATAACTTGTCAACCCTAATGATAGCATGAAAATTGGTGTTCATGAAACCCTAGTGCTTTCCAATTTGTACATGTCCATGTGTTTCTAATTCCATCTCATAACTTGTAAATAGGTCACTAAACCCTAGTTCCATGTCATAACTTGTCAACCCTAGTGATAGCATGCAAATTTGTGTTCATGAAATCCTAGTTGCTTTCCAATTTGTACATGTCCATGTGTTTCTAGTTCCATCTCATAACTTGTAAAGAGGTCACTAAAACCTAGTTCCATCTCATTACTTGTCAACCCTAGTGATAGCATGCAAATTGGTGTTCATGAAACCCTAGTGATAGCATGCAAATTGGTGTTCATGAAACCCTAGTTGGTTTCCAATTTGTACATGTCCATGTGTTTCTAGTTCCATCTCATAACTTGTAAATTTCTCACTAAACCCTAGTTCCATCTCATAACTTGTCAACCCTAGTGATAGCATGCAAATTGGTGTTCATGAAATCCTATTTGGTTTCCAATTTGTACATGTCCATGTGTTTCTAGTTCCATCTCATAACTTCTAAAGAGGTCACTAAACCCTAGTTCCATGTCATAACTTGTCAACCCTAGTGATAGCATGCAAATTGGTGTATGATGAAACCATAGTTGGTTTCCAATTTGTACATGTCCATGCATTTCTAGTTCCATATCATAACTTGTAAATTGCTCACTATACCCTAGTTCCATCTCATAACTTGTCAATCCTAGTGATAGCATGCAAATTGGTGTTTTTGAAACCCTAGTTGCTTTCCAATTTGTACATGTGCATGTATTTCTAGTTCCATGTCATAACTTGTAAAGAGGTCACTAAACCCTAGTTCCATCTCATTACTTGTCAACCCTAGTGATAGCATGCAAATTGGTGTTCATGAAACCCTAGTTGGTTTCCAATTTGTACATGTCCATGTGTTTCTAGTTCCATCTCATAACTTGTAAATTTCTCACTAAACCCTAGTTCCATCTCATAACTTGTCAACCCTAGTGATAGCATGCAAATTGGTGTTCATGAAACCCTATTTGGTTTCCAATTTGTACATGTCCATGTGTTTCTAGTTCCATCTCATAACTTGTAAAGAGGTCACTAAACCCTAGTTCCATGTCAGAACTTGTCAACCCTAGTGATAGCATGCAAATTGGTGTTCATTATACCCTAGTTGCTTTCCAATTTGTACATGTCCATCTGTTTCTAGTTCCATCTGATAACTTGTAAAGAGGTCACTAAACCCTAGTTCCATGTCATAACTTGTCAACCCTAGTGATAGCATGCAAATTGGTGTTCATGAAACCCTAGTTGCTTTCCAATTTGTACATGTCCATGTGTTTCTAGTTCCATCTCATAACTTGTAAATTGCTCACTATACCCTAGTTCCATCTCATAACTTATCAACCCTAGTGATAGCATGCAAATTGGTGTTCATGAAACCCTATTTGGTTTCCAATTTGTACATGTCCATGCGTTTCTAGTTTCATATCTTAACTTGTAAATTGCTCACTAAACCCTACTTCCATCTCATTGCTTGTCAACCCTAGTGATAGCATGCAAATTGGTGTTCATGAAACCCTAGTTGGTTTCCAATTTGTACATGTCCATGTGTTTCTAGTTCCATCCCATAAATTGTAAAGAGCTCACTAAACCATAGTTCCATCTCATTACTTGTCAACCCTAGTGATAGCATGCAAATTGGTGTTCATAAAACCCTAGTTGCTTTCCAATTTGTACATGTCCATGTGTTTCTAGTTCCATCTCATAACTTGTAAAGATCTCACTAAACCATAGTTCCATCTCATTACTTGTCAACCCTAGTGATAGCATGCAAATTGGTGTTCATGACACCCTATTTGCTTTCCAATTTGTACATGTGCATGTGTTTCTAGTTCCATCTCATAACTTGTAAAGAGGTCACCAAACCCTAGTTCCATCTCATAACTTGTCAACCCTAGTGATAGCATGCAAATTGGTGTTCATGAAACCCTAGTTGCTTTCCAATTTGTACATGTCCATGTGTTTCGAGTTCCATCTCATAACTTGTAAATTGCTCACTAAACCCTAGTTCCATCTCATAACTTGTCAACCCTAGTGATAGCATGCAAATTGGTGTTCAAGGACCTCTAGTTGCTTTCCAATTTGTACATGTCCATGTGTTTCTAGTTCCATCTCATAACTTGTAAATTTCTCACTAAACCATAGTTCTATCTCATTACTTGTCAACCCTAGTGATAGAATGCAAATTGGTGCTCATGAAACCCTAGTTGGTTTCCAATTTGTACAGGTCCATGTGTTTCTAGTTCCATCTCTTAACTTGTAGAGATCTCAATAAACCCTAGTTCCATCTCATTACTTGTCAACCCTAGTGATAGAATGCAAATTGGTGTTCATGAAACCCTAGTTGGTTTCCAATTGTACATGGCAATGTAATTAAATGTATATTAAACTAAAAACATCAAAAAATTTAAATTTCAACAAATCGAGAGCATGTTATTTTCCGAATTCTATTTGTTGGTGTCTAAAGACACCGTTCTTGGTGCCTCCAATGTGCCATAGATGGTTTTTGTATCCTAGGCACATGAAAGGCTAGAAATTAGTAACATCATAATAATAAAAAAGAGAACCCAATGAAAATGTGCAAACATGATTTATAGATAACTCACCCGAGGTTGTACGATCGTGTTTATAGTGTCCAGTATCCTCTGAATAATATTATGTCTGTGAATGGTATCAGTCAATCACAGGTTTATTACATTGGGAATAAAGTAAGGATAAATAATTGAAAGTGTGCTTTAGCATTCACTTTAAAGGTTAAATAATGCACTTGACAATGCACTCAGATGAGTAGGCCATCTGGATCATCTCTGGTGCCGATGGTGTCCATCAATATTTTGTTCTCTATATGAGGTAGCAAGTATCGTACATGTGACCTATTTTTGTGACCAATTGTGCACAGCTTGATGTTTATACCAACTACTAGGTTGGTGAAGTGGTATACAATAGCTCCTGGTCTATAATCCTGATCTACATACCCACCCTTCATTTTCTGTTGTGTTGCAAGTGTCAAGTACTCTCCTTTTATAACCATCGAGCCAGTTGGGAATTCAATATTTTCATCATCTATAACAGGTTCGAGAATGGTTTGTTTCCCCTCTAAGCAACGTGCCAACCAATAGTCACAACCTCATTCATTATTTTTTGGGGAAACCACTACATATATCTAACTTGTGAAAGGAAATAGGTCGAATTAACAATACATTTTTTAAATAAGGTCTTGCATTTCTAATTTCTACATAAATTAAATTCTACATAGGTCGAGTAAACTTGATACATAAATACATTTTCTAATTTAGGTACTACTCATGTACCTACTTGTATGAGATCCGATATGTGATCATAGTCTGTAGAAATATGTCTCTGATCATCTTCCAAATGGTCTATTTCATTAACCCCGTTGAAATTGGTGCCAAGTGTCACTCGATCCCATGTATCAACGGTATCTGTATACTCACAATCATCCCATTCATCAATGCTACAAGAACTGCAAAGCAAGCCTTCAATCTTGTCCAAATTTGTAGGGCCGAGTTGTCTGAGCTTCTAATTGAATGAAATTGTTGAGTTCCATGCACTGTGTTCACTCGATGTGTTTAGGATCGGTCCACATTTATCACCTCCCAGAATATTCTTCGCACTAGGTGTTTCCTTGTTGTTTGTTCTCCCATGACAGATGCACACCATTTCACTATAGATGTAGCGTCTCGAAGGAGAGCACCTGTAAAATTCATCTCTTCCCTTTGAAGGGAAGTTTTAATGCATGCACCAGCACCATCGTGCTCTCCTTTGCCATGACTAGTTTCAAAGTAGTTCCATACATGTGGAACCTTGTATTTTATGTGCAACAAACACAACCATTCAAATACACGTGCATTCTTGAACTGTCCAACACAACTATCTGACCAAATGAAATGACGATAAAATGGTATATCCATAGTTATCACATGATCATAGAATAATTTAAAGCAACTTTGCATGTAATGGATGTCATGGGTCTAGTCGTCACTTATGTAGAAGTGACTTTCTTTTAGTATCACGTGTTTCTCTTCATTGCTATCTAGCCCATGTCGATACGTGATATGCACCATTATCCTCACCTGCTCTGAGTGATAGTATTGACTTTGTATTTCATTTTGTGGTTGTAGGGTGTAATTTTCCGCAAAGTCAACCACTAATAGTATTGTTCTGAGAGGGAAGGTGTCCCAGCATATTCTGAATTGCTCATCTTTCCACCGTGCCATATCGACATGTTGAATGTACTATTGGATCTTTCCACGACACTCTGAAATAAAATCACATACTTGAACCTGGTGTAAAAAAATAAACTGTGTTATAAAACCACCTAAAAAAAAGTGTACATGAATATTAATATGTCAATATTCAACAATTTACCTGTGAAGTCACCAATTTAATCTTCCTACTTTCTTTCCCATCATGTAGTTGATATGTCTCATACTAATAGTTCTGCTTCTCGACAATTGCATTCCAAAATGCTTGATCTTTACCTTCATGGATGCAATCAGACCATAATGATAGCCCACCACAATTGTTGCAAGAACCATCTACACATTGTTTTAAGTAATGTGTATGCCCATCTTGCCTCAGACACATTATGCTATGGATGAAATCTCTGGATGACATTAGTGGTATTATACTTGAGCATTCCTGCACATGGTTAGGATGCAAAAAATGATGTATATGTGCAAATATATGGTAATATAGTTCAAACTCTATGTGGTATCTACAACAACAAGTGTTCCGGATGGTATTGATTCTAACATACCAAGGCTTGAATTTTTCAAAAGATATTTGCCCGAGCCTTAGCTCTACATGGGAAACTTTAAACATCTCAAACATTTGAGCTTGTGTCATATCAAGATAATGTTTAACATGAGGTTCATTGTTTGTAGAACCCCTACAATGTTTTAACACATCCTTCATGTTAGAAGAAGGCCTAGTGTTATCATGCCAAAACGTGTGCACTAGGCCCTTCACTGCTTCGACTAACTTCATGTATTTGCGAGAAAACCTACCGCTAAATGCCCATAATGTTTCCATTTGTCCCTCTACATCAAGGTTGTCTCTTCTTACTGAATATTTTTTAAGTGTCTTTGGATGTAAAGGCACAATTTGTGATGTGCATTTAAGTAAACGACGTTGTCTTGTGGATCTACATACAATTGATTCAACCAATACATGACGAGCCACATTACAGTCCTATGAACGAGTTTTTTTACCAAGCGATGTGAATGCAACAGCAAGAGATTTAACAATGTGATTACTTGATTCGATATTCTTCATTGTTCTTATGCCTAAATTTCTTCTAACAGTTGGCACCATATTTCTAGATTTAAGCAAAGCTAAAAACAATTGGCATTTACCTGCTTCAGATTTGTTATCAAAATATTGTTTCATTATTTGAGAACAATGACAAAGGATAGTGCATTATCCACCTTACCTTCCATGGAAATCAATTCGCTCTCGTCCAGTTGTATGCGTTTAGGAGTTCTCTTTCCTTTTGATGCAAAATTTATTTCCATTTGAAATGCTGGAGTGACGTTTACATCCACTACAAGCTGGAAACTTCGATTAGGAGATCGAACCACCGGCCATGGTTGTTGTTGAGTCACATTTGCATCGGGAGTAACATAATTATTGAACTCTTCATTAGATTGTTCGTTTACTAATGGATCAATAATATCAAATTTCGTATGACCAGCTTCATTTAATGTTGCATTAACTTCCTCAGCCTCTACGTCAATTATTTGTTGAGGGGGAATGGGAACTATTTGCTCATGTAATGAATGTCGACGATTTCTTGAATCTTCCCTCTTTTTTTCTTTTTTATTTTCAACTTCTTCTGGTGTAAGCACCTTCCTCGCTGACTTTTGACCTATATTATGTACATTCCCCATTGAAATCCACCCAAACTTGTACAAAACTATGGAATTATGTAAGTAATAATTAAATTGCACGTTGAACAGTTCTCTGTGCACAGGTTTAGAAGAATTGTGTCTTTTGCTACAATAAACCCGGCCCACGGCACGCAACCCAACATTTTTTATATAACACATATCGCATATTCGATATAACGCACCTCTATTTTATCACATATGCAATATGGATACAATGCTTTTTAATTAATGGGCAGATTTTTTACATGATCTCCAAAACGCATATGCGATTTAGTGCTCACTAAATATGCAACTTGACTCATCTATGATTATCAAATATTAAAATATTAAATATCAAATGCATATCAAACTTGGACTAAAATATGTTAAACTTCTATAACCTTACAATGGACCCCATACTAATGGTTAAGACCTCCAAACCTATCCTTGGACCATGGTAGTGTCTATGATGATGATGATCACGAATAATATGATTATGATGATGATGATAACTATGACGATGATTATAACGATGATGATGAGGAGGAGGAGGAGGAGGAGGAAGAGGATGACTATGATGATGAGGATGAGGAGGAGGAGGAGGAGGAGGAGGATGACTATGATGATGATGATGAGGATGAGGGCTATGATGGTGATGATGAGGATGAGGGTGATGATGATGCTGATGATGACCATGATGATGATGATGAGGATGAGGGTGATGATGAGGAGGAGGAGGAGGAGGATGAGGGTGATGATGATAACGATGATGATGACGATGACGATGAACAATGATGGTGATGAGGAGGAGGAGGAGGAGGATGACTATGATGATGATGATGAGGATGAGGATGATGAGGATGATGATGATGATGGTGATGACGATGATGATGAACAATGATGGTGATGATGATAATGATGATGATGATGACGAGGATGAGGATGAGGATGATGAGGAACAATGATGGTTGATGATGATGACGATGAATATAGGGTGATGATGATGATGAGGATGAAGAGGATGGTGATGATGATGATGAGGAGGATGATGATGGTGATGATGATGATGATGAACAATGATGGTGGTGATGATGATGAACAATGATGGTGATGATGAGGAGGAGGAGGAGGATGACTATGATGATGATGATGAGGATGAGGGTGATGATGATGATGATGACCATGGTGATGATGATGAGGATGAGGGTGATGATGATGATGATGATGATGATGAGGATTATGATGATGAGGATAATGATGGTGATGATGATGAGGATGAGGATGAGGATGGTGATGATGATGATGATGATCACGACGATGATGATGATGATGATGATGACAATGATGACGATGATGATGAACAATGACGGTGATTATGAGGAGGAGGATGATGATGACCATGATGATGACGATGAGGATGACGGTGATTATGATGATGATGATGATGATGATGATGATGATGACGATGACGATGATGATGAACTATGATGGTGATGATGAGGAGGAGGATGACGAGGATGATGATGATGATGATGACAATGAAGATGATGATGAACAATGATGGTGATGATGAGGAGGAGGAGGATGATGACGATGATGATGATGATGAACAATGATGGTGATGATGAGGAGGAGGAGGATGACCATGATGATGATGATGAGGATGAGGGTGATGATGATGAAGAGGAGGTCGATGAGGATGATGATGATGATGATGACAACGATGATGATGAACAATGATGGTGATGATGAGGAGGAGGATGATGATGACTATGATGATGATGATGAGTATGAGGGTGATGATGATCATGATGATGACCATGATGATGATGATGAGGATGAGGGTGATGATGATGATGGTGATGAATATGATGATGACGATGATGATGATGATGAACAATGATGGTGATGAGGAGGAGGAGGAGGAGGATGACTATGATGATGAAGATGAGGATGAGGGTGATGATGATGATGATAATGATGATGATGATGATGATGACCATGATGATGATAAGGATGATGACGAGGAGGAGGAGGAGGATGACGGTGATGATGATGACGATCATTATGACGATGATGATGAGGATGAGGATGATGATGATGATGATGATGATGACGATGACGACGATGATGAACAATGATGGTGATGATGAGGAGGAGGAGGATGAGGATGAGGATGATGACGATGATGATGAGGAACAATGATGATGATGATTTATAGCTGATTTTACCACACCAGGTGAATCACACTTATATGGCCTTCCCCTATCCCTCTGCAGACTCCTTAGACCCCTTAGACCATTTTTTGTCCTTTGATGTTTCCTAGACCATCCCTAAAAACATGTGAAAAATACTATACGTGACTTTTAAATCCCTTATCATGTATATACGCAGGTTTGACCCTTAAAACTGCGTACATCAAGATGTGTACAAAATCCAAATCCTTTTGGAGTTTTCCTTGACATGGATCCGACTCACTTGTCTCCTGGCATTCCATATGCCTTGAGATCGCTCAGATTCGACCTTTCATTACCCCATTCAAAAGCTATATAAGGAACCCTTTGGATACATTGAAGGCATAAGAGAATTGAGAGCAAAGAAACTATAGTCCATTGTTGCCAAAACTTGTGCTTGAGTCTGCATCCCTTTGTCCCTTGGAGCACTTTGGTGTTCTTCTCAAGCTTGCCTTTTGCTTGTGAGCTTGCTATCGAGAGATGGAGGATTGAGGTGGTGGAGGTCCAAGTGGGGGATTCAGTTTCTCCAATTCGCAGACATGCCGACAGAGGTTGTATTCATTGTAATCTCTGATTTTATATTAATAGAAATATCTTTTCTTGTCCAATAATGTATGTTTGAATGAATATTTTATCCATAGATGACTTCAAATGCTTATACGTTGTTGATTATATATGCTAGAGTAGATCTAACACTAATATATAATATTCTTGTCTTGTTTACTTGTTGTTGAGGAAGTGATTCATCAATTCAAGCTGAAGTTGGAAAGCTCAACGGGGATCTACTTCAACCGTCCAGAATAAGGTACGAGGTATGATCCTTTAGTTTTAGATATTTGATTTCTCTTGCATATTGGAAAGGATTGATTTCTGGATTCAAGCTGTCTGTTGTGGTACCCCAAGCCATAGGAATTTCTCTCCATAATAGAATTGGTGACTCTGCTGGGGAGTTCCTAGTAGTTGTCCTTTGGGGGTGTCTATCAGCATTCAATGACTTTGAATTGCTCTTATTTCTCTGTTTCTGTGTCGGTTCTGGGGGCATGTTTGACTGGTAGTGTCTGATTGGTGTGAAGTTTGTCTCAACTTATCTATTTGCCTTTATTTTTATGCACCTTTCTTCCTGTACATGAGTTTTTAACTCACAGTCGGGTATATACACGGGTTTCACTGATATTTCCGCGTACATAGGCGGGTTTACTGTGAACAGTCACGTATGCCCTTAGTATTTCCTTCTAGAGGAAGATTGATTGTTGTTGGGTGAATTTGAATGATTGCTGAGTCTCCTTTGATACTGCTAGAGTATGTATACACCTCTGTTTTTTACCAGAGACATTTTTTCTAGGGTAAAATTTCTTTTTTGAAGAATGTTCTTGTCATTGCATTTTAATTTTTTTGTTTTGGGATTAGTGCATTAGATTTATTTTACCTTATTACTTTGCTTGAGTGCTCCTTGATTTTGCTTTCAAAGTCTGGGGGTTGTAGAACCATTTTTTTGCTTTAGTATCTCATTTTTATTTCAAAAAATTCAAAAATATTTGCTTATCGTTATGCATTGCATCTTGTACTTTGTATAGTACTTGCACTAGATTTGCTTTGAAGTATTAGTCAGGATTTCATATAGGAAAGTTTGCATTTATCATTTGAAGAAAAGTTGTGCATTTCACGTAGTAGCATACCCTATTTTTCATGGACACAATGCATTTGCATTGATTGTTAGGTGTGCATTTTGCTTCATGTTGTGTCATAACGCCATTAGTTGCACGACCATCTACCTCTTTTGAGTAATAAAGCCAATTAAAATCAATGCTTAATTAAAATGAACTAAACTATTTTATTTGATAGGGTTCACCAACAAGATTAGGTTTTAGGGTCTTGGAATAGTTCATTATGAGTAAATTCTCCAAGACCACTAAACAACAACATGTATGTGTCTGTCCAGGTGAGTGTGTGAAATTCCTTGGTATAACCAGTGTTTCTCAAGATCCTCCTCTCAAAAGGGAGTTAAGCACGAGGCAGTGTGAGTGGTTATTGATTGGGATGACCCCTAGTCATAACTGAGTAGCATCGAAGATATTTCTAGGATTGTATTCATATCTGGGGGCTCTTTCGAGAGTTTTGGGCTTTGCTACCCTGCCCATACGGTTAATCCCTCCTATGACTATCTGCCTGAGAATTGATTATATTGAGGTGACCTTAGTTTCCTTACCTAGGATATCGAGGGGGTACTCTTTAGAGGTTATTCTATGGGTGTCCCGGCCAGGTTGGGGTCAGACAGCACAGTCGCTTTACGCATTGAAGCTGAGGACCACAATAATTGGTTGCATACCTCCGCTTGTTGTGTATGGGAGTCTCAAGCCTCTCCTAGGCGAGACATACCTACTTCATTCGGGAGCTCATTTATCCTACCCTTGATTGCTTGTGTTTGGCTTTATATTTTATTGGTGTATGCTCTGTGCACGTTAGCTTGCCTAGGGTTTGCGTAATTAGAGAGTCTTTTTACATTTTTTGAGTCATTGTGGATTCGGGTGCGGCGCCTCACCGTTCTCGTCATTTAGCAGGACTTATGCCTTCTACATCTCCTCCTCCTTTGGGAGAGAGAGATAGACAGTCCAGGAGGACTACTTCACACATTGATTCACACACGACGGGAGACCATGAAGAAGGTATTCCTGAACCACCCTCTCCCATTCAAGTGGAAGATGGGGAGTTTACTCCTAACTATGATCCTTCACCTTATTTGACTGAGTTAGGTCCTGTAATTTTTGAGATAGGCACTTTTCATGATAGAACTACTTACTCTAGTGTTGATCCCCCTTTCACGCATCGCCGGTATGGCATGCTGGAAGATGATGAGACTCATTTTGAACCCGCGAGCACTGGTTATGGTAGTTATGGTATGTCTGGTTTTCCCACACATGATTTGGAATTTCATGTCGAGTCGGAGTTTGAGCCTAACACTACGCCTGGGGGCACTCTCATTCCTTACCATGTGGAGAGGTTTGGGAGCACAAGTCACATTGCACCTTCCATCCTTGCGGTGGAAGCTACATCGAATATTCCTGCTAGGCCTAGAGTTAGTGATCCTATTAGGATACCAGATCCAAGACGAGTGACTATAGGGAACAACACGTACATAATTTCACAGGTCCCTTCATTCTCTACCCCTAGTTCTTCGAATGTTCACCCTCCACCTCATTCACGTGGTCCTTCGGGCTAGAATGTTGCTACAAGTCATGTCCGTATTGCTGTTACTCGACCAGTTGTGTCTCAGGTTCAAGTACCGCCCATTGTTTTGGGAGGTCGTGTTCATACTTCTAGAGGTCATGTTACTACTTTTGGAGCTTATATTCCTACTTCCGAAATGTATATTCCTACTTCCTGAGCGTATATTCCTACTTATGGAGTGTCTCATGGGACATCTCATGCGATGACTTATGGACCTTATTATGGGAGGCAGTATAGACAGGGTTCTTCACCTTATGGGTACGGGTATCAACAACCTGCTTACTCTCCAAATTATGGCTTTGTAGCCCCGAATAGTCAAGGTACACCACATTATGGTGCTTCCATGCCACCCTACACGAGTCAAATGGGAGGAGGGAACTATGGTCAAGGCCATGGTGGTTATGGTAATCAGAACTATGTGAATCAAAACTATCAGGGAGTGGTCCATCGACCTACTCATCCTAGGCTCCCTTTCCTTGCAATGCTAAATCTTCCTGACTTGTCGAGATTGACAAATGATCATGTATCTCATGACCCGGCTTGGTTGGCTGTCCCTACTAAGCTTCCCTCGGACATACCCAAATTCGAGGGTAAACTGGGAGAGGATCCGAGCGAACATGTTACTACCTTTAACCTATGATGCTCTTCAAATTTCTTACACCAAGATTAGATCCGTTTAAGGCTGTTTCAAAGCACCCTTACAGGGCCTATAGTGAAATGGTATATAGAGTTACCTAGGGGGGCATTTGCTTTGTTCGATGACCTAGCGATGACTTTTATTAACCACTTCCAGCTACTAGTGCATTACAACATTGGTACAAAACTCTTGTCGACATTTTGGCAGGATAAAACCACACATATCTTGAACCATATCCAAGAGTGACGTAGATGGAAGAGGTTGATTAAAGCCTTTATACCACCGAAATTCCTCCTCGAATGGTTCCTTAAGTCGTTATTGCCTTATATAGCGAAGGATGTTTCTACATCCGGAGTGCAAAATGAGGAACAAGCCATTTTTAGGGCACAGGAACTGGGTTTGATTTATGCTCAATTTGGTTTGTTATATGAGATCATTCCCAATGCTCCACGTTCTAGTTTCAACCCCAAAGTTAAACCTGGACCACATGCCGATGGCATTGTTGGTTGTGTGAGTGCTAAACCGGTGGATTCAGTTGTGAAACAGGTCAGTCAATTGTCAATCAACCAATATACTTTGGGACAAGCCACGACTTTGTCTCAACCCACCCAAACAACGAGTGTGCTTTCGGTGCAATCGTCGAACCAGAAGGGTAACCAGCAACACAGAAGGAATAAAAAGAAGGGTAGGAACAATTGTAAGGGTGGGAATATGAATGAAAATTCTAATACTAATGACAAGAATGCCTGTAATTCTCAGGGGGACAAGCAGTATAAATGTAAGGTTAAGTTTCCTTGCAAGTTGTGTAAGGACGATCACCTCACTTACTTGTGCCCTCGTATCGATGAAGCCTCGAGATTCTTAACATAGGGCCCAGCTGTGCTGACTAACCCTTTGCCTCACAATCAAAACATGAACTCGAGGACCCATGACCAGTCTAGTGGTGATCAAGATCCACCGGAGGGTAGTGGCCATGGTTGCATTAACATGGTGCGTGCTATGAAGGTTGTGACCCGTGTGAAGGACTATGGTTCATCGCAACCCAACCCGGGAAAGGAACCTGATCCACCAAAGACTCCTTTGCATATTGAAAAACCTGTGGATAAACCTAAAGTTGCACCTTGCATTCCTAAGGGAGTCCTTAAGCATTCGGGGCACAATCCTAATGCCCGAGCCGCTCAGAACTATTCTGTTGTCGAGGATTTGGGCCACACTCCTTGTGCGATGTCTACACTAGAAGTACTTCAGAGTTGTCCTTCACAAAGGAAGGCTTTGATTTCCGCCCTTGGTGTGAATGATGATAATTCTTCCTTCATGATTAAATTTGAAACCGCAAGACTTTAGCCTCGCTTGCCTTACTATGTGTCTCTTTTGATTCATGTAGAATGTCTTAACATGACTGTTAAGTGCACTGTGATTGATGAAGGCGCTGCTACTTCTGTGATGTCTTTATCGTATTAGAAGGGTTTATGTTCCCCTGAGTTGTCTAAATCCGCTACCATGTTAACTGCGTTTGATGGGAGATCGTTTAGGCCGCACGAGATCCTTCCTTCCCTTAAGGTCCATTTGGGAGGGAAAACCGTTGCGATAGAGGTCGAGGTGCCATGATACGCCCCTTGACTACAATCTCTTGCTGGGTAGGAATTGGATGTACAGCATGCAAGCCATAGCTTCTTCACTATTTCACATTGTATGCTTTCCATTTAATGGAAATATAGTTACGATTGATCAAACGTCATTCAAGAATCTGTCGGTTACCGCATCTTCGGGAGCTTCGATCCCGATTATAGAGCACTCTCAGCTGGCAACTGGGAGTGTGGGTGTGGGCATGTATCCATCCCTTATGGGAAGCTTTAGTTGTCCTGCACCTGTCCTTATGATAGGGTCGAATTCCGGTGAGGCTTCGACATCTGTGAGATCGGTGTATTTTCGCATGAGTCATATGGAAGATCCTTGGATTCTTCCTACACCGAATACTTTGAGTGAGCCCATCGTGACGGACATGCTGTTGCCTGCAACTATGGTAGCTTATCAAGCTAATATTGGGTGTGTTCCAGAGCCTAGTCCTTCCTCTTCACAGATGGAAGAGGAGGACCCATATGTGCTGCCTACATGGCCAGTTCAGTCTTCTCACATGCATGACTGCCTTGATAGTGTTTTTTCTTCAGATGAAGTGATTATTGAGGCCATTTCAGGGGTTGAGCCACCTTGGGAAGAGTTGCATCATAGATCTTATTTTCTTCCCAAGCTTGACCACTTGGAGCGTGAGGACTTTAAGGAGGTTCTTAGTGAGAGAATTGGTAGTCCCATGGTTCCATTAAGTTCTCCTGGTCCGATGACTGATGGGAAAATGGCGAATATATCTCCTACCATTCCTATCAATATCTCTCGTGATCTTGGTAGGATAAAGAATGTCTATATTGGGGCAGAATGTTCCCATGCTGAGATTCAAGAATACACCGAGCTGTTTAAATAATTTTGTGATATCTTTGCTTGGTCTTACGACGAAATGCCAAGTATCGACCCTCATATTGTTGAACACAAGATTAATACTTATCCCAATGCTAAGCCTGTTCGACAACGCTTGCGTGCAGTGAATCCTAGGAAAGCACCCACGATTAAGGTAGAGATAGAGAAACTATTGAAAGTCAGTTTTATCTATCCCATTCCCTTGACAGAGTGGGTTTCAAACCCCATTTCAGTTGATAAGAAGCAGGGAATGATCCACATATGTACCGATTTCCATGATTTGAATCGTGCCTGTCCTAAGGACATTTTCCCCACACCATTTATTGATCAGATTTTGGATGTGTGTAGGAAGCGAGGTTTTTTCCTTTATGGATGGATTTTCCGGATACAATTAGATACAAATTCAACCCGAGGACCAACATAAGACTGCATTTATTTGTCCTTGGGGAACCTTTGCATATCGGAAAATGTCTTTTGGCCTTAAGAACACCGAAGCTACTTTTCAGTGGGCTATGACCTTGATCTTCCATGATCTCAAATTGATTATCGAAGTGTTTTTGGATGACCTTGCTGCTCATTCTCATATGAGAATGCGTCATTCCTATCATTTGAGAATAGTATTAGAAAGGTGCCGCATTATTTGGTCAGGTTAAATCCTCACAAGTGCATCTTTTGTGTGAAGTCTGGTCGCTTATTAGGATTGATTGTTTCCAAAGAGGGTATAAGAGTCGACCCTTTGAAGGTTGAGGCAATACTTCAATTGTCTCCCCCGAAAAACATTAGACATCTTCAATGTTTACAAGGCATGGAAAACTTCTTATGGATATTCGTGGTCAATTTTGCCAATTTGACTAGAGGTGTTGGAGCAGGGTCCCGCAGCTACAGAAGAAGCTGCCAGTTTAGCGAACAGACATTTTTGGTGGAGAGGAGATAAGATGGAGCTATGATGTCGTAGCATGTTTCTAGCTACAGATCAGAGCTGGAAACTGTGACTTTTAGGGCAGAGAAGTCAAGGGAGACGACGGTACCTGAGCGGCAGAGAAGAGAAAGCTCACCCACTGCATTGAAGGCAGTGGTGAAGATAGGAGGGCTCAGCTACCCTCATAAAGGAAAGGAGCAACGAGGCTGAGGTATTGAAGACAAAGGACAAAAATAGGGAAGCGATGCACAGTACCCATGGTCAGCGACGGGAAGCATGGAAGACTGCAGAGAGCTGTGGTGTGATGGAAAGCAGCTACCCCAAGTACAGATATGCCGACTGTCACTAGTTAGGGTTTTGGGTTACTGTTGGGACAGGCCCACAGTGTTGTAATGGCGAGACCTTCGGGCCGGCTATAAAGGGATATATTTTGTATTGTAAAAGGGTTAGTTAGTTAGTTGGTCACTTTGTGGGCTAGCCAGTTAGACAATAGTTGGAAAATTGTATAGAATCCAAGCTCTGGTTCTGTTATTAGCAGTAGTTATCTTACTGTAACCAGTAGCTGGCTCATAGAGCATGTATGTAACGATCCACAGGGATCGACAGAGAGGGAAGAGTATATTGTAAGAGGTGCAATATAGAGTAGAGAAGAGATCTAAGAGAGAAGGGCTCCAGGCTGTGTGCGGAGTTACCCAGAATATCTCGAGCTGCATATGCGGTGCAACAGAACTGTGTTTACCTTCCCCTGAGCTATAATAGAAACACAGTTCTGTGGACGTAACTTCCATCCTGGAGGTGAACCATGTTAAAATCGTGTGTTATGTGATTGATTCATGTGTTGTGTTTATTTGTTGCATCTATCAGTTATCACATGGGCCTTGTTTATAGTTTAATGTATGTATGCGTTATTCAGTTTACAGCACTATAGAAGATGAATGCAAGTTGAAACCCTTAAGTATTTTGTATAAGAGTTATCTATGTTAAGATCTTAGAGTTAAGAGTCGCAGAGTTAAGCAACCTGGCATATTGAGTCCTGTAAGTCGGAATGAGTAGCACTGAGTTCGTTGAGCCGCAGTGGTAGGGTATCGCAAGGAGGCGGTATCACACCAGCAGAGGAGTTGTGGTGCGCTGCGGTTGAGAATCAGCGTAGGAAGGAGTTACGTGTTTCCAGAGGCGCGACGATGCGATAGGGACTAGAGTTGTCGCAAGTAAGGGGAAGTTGCACGTCGCAGAGAGTGAGAGAGCTCACAGGCTAGAAGAGCTGCAAGGATCCCAGGCTGCAACAGAACCTGGTCGAAGACACTTGAGTCTTTTGGCCAACCCATTAGAATCACTTCAAGTGAGACTTCAGGCCGCTCTGCGGTCTTTCACCGAAAGGGCCAATGAGCTAGGGGTGTTGTTGGTTAATTACAGTAAACCTAGGTCTTCCCATGCGAGCCAACAAATGGTTCCGTTGCCAGTTTTGAACAAACTGAGCATTGATGTTCTGGTGGCGGGCTACTAGAGACGAACTCAATGAGTGGGTTTGGTCTAACCAGAAAGAGTTTTTCGAACGAGAGAACATGAGTCCTAAACTAAGTACAGAGGCCTAGTTATAAAAACACATCGTTACAGACCTGCATGCGATATTTTTTGTGACCTTTGGGAATGAGATTTACGACTGGTTATCAAAGTTGACTGATACAAGCATATTCAAGAAGAAAAGAGACATTGTCTGGACACCGGAGCTGATTCAGACCATGAAGAACCTTGATAATCCCATTATGAGGGCAGTAGACTTTTGGCTTGTGAGTGTGCTAGAAGGCTTCGTCACAGAGTTTGCATTCGACCAGAGAAAAAGCTTCAACGAGGCTGAGCGCTACTTCTCCAAAGGATATCGCAGTAAGTACCTAAAATCTTTAAACTTGTCCATTAAGATGTTATTACATGAAAAAGGAACAATGGATCTAGTTTTAGATGAATAAGTAAAGATAGTAATGTCACAAGAGTTTCAAAGTGATCTTGATGACATTGGACGCACACGTAGTGGAAAGAAGTATAAAGTAGATTTTAGATCTCCCATCTTTGAAGACAGTCCAGATAATACTAGACAACAGAGTCATAGTACTATAGAAGGAACAGAAGGGGGTATCCCTTACCACCCTTACACCCCACAGAAACAGATCGAGACTCAGATCAATCCCATAGGAACTCTATCCAGTAGCTCGCAGACAGTACCTACCACTGCTACATCACCTTCAGCTACACTGCCGAGTGGTAGTAACGCAGCAAATCAACACCCACCGCGTAGAAATAGAATGGGGTATGATATGAAGCTACCTATTTTTAAGGGTATAGGGGCAGAGGACCCAGAGCAGCATTGGTATCTATGTGAAGCCATGCGGACCATTAAAACCATCAATGACGATACCATTAAACTTGTACAGTTGGTCACCACACTAAGAGATAGAGCCTTAACATGGTATATGAAGTATACCACAGTACCCAGAACACTTGTACAGATCAAGACAGCCATGATTAAAGAGTTTAAGAAACCTAAGTCTAAGTCACAGTGCATTACAGAGCTCAAAGATATCAAACAGTTACCTACAGAGTCAGTGTGGGACTTTGATCAGAAATTCAAAGCCCTGATAGACCAAGTCAACTTTGAGTTTGCGCCGAAGAAGCATAAAGAATGGTTTATTGCAGCACTGCTCCCTCACATCAGACTATCGTTAATGCAGTAGAAACTCCAGACACAGGATGACATGTTGGAGATGGCAATGAAACTAGAGGCTTCACCTCTAGCTAAAACCAGCACAGGCATGACAAATCTACAAAACCAGTTGGATAATCTCACATTACAGTTGCATGAGCTTAAGAAAGGAAAAGAGGTTGCGCAATACATATGGTGCGTAAGGTGTAAAGCACAAGGCCATACTAAAGACAACTTTCCAGTCTTTGTAGAATATATAGCAACAGGGGTTCCAAACCCCTTACCACAGACCCACGGGACGTGGTGTGAAATATGTAAAACGCGAGGACATCTACCTCAGCAGTGCCTTCTACTTCAGAAGTACATGCAGACACCTAAGAACTTATACTACGTCTTTTGGAAGTCTGTAGGCCATGATGAACATGATTTCCGAGCCTATGATCTCATGGTAGGAGCAAAGCAAGATATGTACAAAGTCTAATCAGAACCACAGGGTCCAGCAGTAGGACCACAGCAAGATCCGGCTTATGGTGGCTGTGGAGGAGGATTCAGAGGACGAGGACGCGGAGGAGGCTTTGGCCATGGAGAAGGCTTTGGTCATGGTCGCGGACCGGTCACTTGCTACAACTATGGAGTTGTAGGACATTATGCTAGAGACTGTCAGAGTCCCACCACCACTTGTAATTATTGTAAATCTTATGATCATACTATAGAGGAGTGTCCTACATTGATAGCTAAGATCAGAGAACCTAAGCCAGCAGCACACCAGAACATCCAGCTTATTGCTGCTGAGCAGGAAGAGCCAGAACCAAGAGTCAACATTGTGACTCGCAGTGGTGTTTCCACCAGTGGGACATCGCCGGATAATGAAAAGAACACAGGTCAGGAGTGGGTGCGTAGAGATCCTAACAAAGCAACGCCACTTGACCTGCAGAAGAATAAATAGACATTTCAGGAAGCTAAGACTTTCTTTTATGACCCTATGCAATCAGGATTGCAGGTACCGCCGTCTGGGGGCATACCGCAGTAAGCACCTTGTGGTGTTAGCTCTGTACAGACATCGCAGGCTACCACATCGGGCACATGTGATGAGGATGAGATGACAGGAAGTGTACAATCCTTCCTGCGGAGATGTTTAAAACTCGTGAGAAATGAGCAAGCTATCAGAGAACTTCAGCGCATCATAGATCAGTGTCAGCCATCCTCTTCTATGAGCAGTACATAGCGTGCTGTTCATAATATTACAGGACATACAAGAATAGGAAGAGAGATGCGACTCACAGCACAGATTGGAGAATTTGAAATGGATGAGGTGATCCTAGATCTAGGATCAGACGTAAATGTTCTGACTAAGCAGACATGGGAACAGATGGGTAGCCCTAAGTTAGTCAGATTGCCTATTCATCTGAGATTAGCTAATCAGCAGCGAGTATCACCCCTGGGTCGATTACCGCAAGTGTCAGTTGACATTGACGGAGTTCGCAGCTTCGCAGACTTTGAAGTTATAGAAATCATTGGCGACAGTAGACCATATCCATCACTACTAGGCATTGATTGGGCGATCAGTAACATGGCCGTTATCGACCTAAAGAGAAGACAAACGACCTTTGAGGACGCGCAGATCTGGGTCATCGCATCGTTGGATCCTTTTCATGGTCCTAGATATATTGAACCTATCCGAGCAGAGGAAGAGGCACGCAACATAGAAAGTCTCTATCAGATGACTGCAAACCAGAGCGACTACATCAATCCGACTGTGGAAGGGAACATTAGTTGGTGATGCGACAGCTCATGCGCATCAGATTCAGATGTTGGTCTAGATAATTGGAAGAACAGACTTCACGAAGTCTCAGCGCACAGATGCGCATACTTGACTAAGTCACTGCGATGGATTGGCGCAGAGATCAATGAGATTCCATCGTTTCATGGTCTAACGGATATCCAGGACTTTCTCAAGCAGTTTGAACAACAAATTCCTCACGATCAGAGGATCGCAGCTATGGACCTTGCAATACGAGCCACACCTGCAAGATGGTGGTGTGCACATAAAGAGAATATCGCATCATGGGATGATATCAAGAGATTGATGGCAATCAGATTTTCTATCAACCGAGAGTATGTCCAGCAGAAATACACAGGAGAAAGTGACCCCATATCACATATTCAGGCATGCAAACAGAATTGGTCGGACATTCCCAAGGAGTAATGGGTTCACCGATTCATTCACACTTTGGACACAGACCCAAGGAACTGGTACACAGAGACTGAACTGCACAAGGGAACAACTACATGGCCACTTATGATAGAAAACTTTCTACTCACCTTCGCTTTTGAATCTGAATACCCAAGTGTTGACCAGGCCCTAGATATAATAAAGATCAAGATATTTGAGGATTGTACCTTATCAATATAGACTCATCCTGAGTGGGCCATCCAGTTAAAAGATGCGCTTGAGTGCTATAACTTTGGAGCAGAACCAGAGGATGAGGATGAGGATCCTTGCAACACCAACATTCCGGAGTCAGAAGGGAACCACGATGTTGAAGGACCACAGTTAGAAATTCCAGCAATCACAAAGCCCATCAAGATTAAAAAGATCAATATCGGCACAGACACAGAACCAAAGTTTGCCTCTATTGGAGACTATTGGAATGATGAAACAGTTAGACAGATTACAGACTTGCTACATGACTATCAGGACCTATTTCTCACCAAGTTCACAGAGATGAAGGGAATAGTCAGAGACTTGGGAGTAATGAGGATACCATTGAAGGAGGATGCTCGACCAGTCAAGCAACGTCCATATAGATTAAATCCGCGCTACAAAGAAAAATTTAAGGATGAGATCGATAAGATGCTAGAAGCAGGCATCATTGAGTCCGTAGAAGAGAGAGAATGGGTTATTCCCATGGTTGTACAAGAAAAGAAAACTAAAGGAGATATCAGGATCTGTGTAGATCTGCGTAAACTCAACGATGCATCGCTTCATGATCCATTTTCGACACCGTTCACTGACGAGGTGTTAGACAATGTGGGACGACAGGAGGTCTACTCCTTCACTGATGGATTTTTAGGCTATCACCATATCAGAATCCATCTAGAAGATCGATCCAATACCACCATTGCAACAGAATGGGGCTCATTCCAGTATACGGTAATGCCCTTTGGTCTTAAGAATGCACCAGCTATCTTTTCTAGAGTAGTAGTTGTTGTATTTAAAGAATACATCCATAAATTCCTAGAAGTTTATTTTGATGATTGGACTGTATTTGGATTAATTGACAAGCACATAAGAGATTTAAGATTGATGTTAGAGAAATGTAGGCAGTACCAGATTTCTCTGAACTTGAAGAAATGTATATTTTGTGCACCATTTGGTATTTTGTTGGGTCACATTGTTTGCAGACAAGGCTTGATGGTAGATCCCGCAAAGATCGCCATCATTGTAAATCTTCCAGCACCCAACTCAGTCAAACAATTGAGAACAGTACTTGGTCATACCAGGTACTACAGAAAATTCATCAAGGGCTACGCAAAGATTACAACACCAATGGAGAAATTGTTAAAGAAAGATATAAAATTCCTATGGAACGAGGAATGCCAGCAGAGCCTAGACACCCTTAAAGAGAAGATGGTTACAGCACCCATCTTAGTATTTCCAGACTGGACTAAGCCGTTCCATGTACATGTGGATGCATCTGGCATCGCACTAGGGGTTGTTTTAACGCAACCAGGAGAAGGGGATATTGATCATCCTATCGCATATTCCAGCAGGAAGCTATCGACAGCAGAAAAGAACTACACCATGACAAAAAGAGAAGGCTTAGCCATGGTGTACGTGCTCCAGAAGTTCAGGAACTACCTATTGGGTTCCTCGTTCAAGATGTTTACTGACCATTCAGCATTAAAGTATCTAGTCAATAAGCCAGTGTTAGGGGGGAGATTCTGCAGATGGTTACTCCTCTTTCAGGAGTATGATTTTGAAATCATTGTGAAACCAGGAAGATTGAATGCCGGACCTGATCATCTGTCAAGGATAGACTCAGGAGAAGAGCCGAGTAACCTAGAGGACAATTTGCAGGATGCGCAGTTGTTTTCTATCCATATCACATATGACTACTATGCTGATATCATTCACTTTCTCATTACAGGATTAGCACCTGACGAGTTTACTAAGCAGCAAAAGAAGCAGTTGGTTGTTAAAGCAGCAGACTTCACCCTGCTCGCAGGACAATTATACAAGTTAGGTCCAGATGAAGTCCTGCGCATATGTGTGATGCCGCATGAAAAAGACGTTATCATCAGAGAGGCACATTCAGGAACCGCAGGAGGTCATTTCGCAGGAAAGCCGATTGCGCAGAAAATCCTAGCCGCGGGACTATGGTGGCCTACGTTGCATAAGGACACTAAGGACTTCTGCAGATGCCTCACGACGAGATGAAATGCTGCTGCAACCACAGGTTACGCTGCGCGCATTTGACAAGTGGGCTATAGACTTTGTGGGTCCTATCAACCCACCAAGAAAATGCACTGGTGTGAGATACATCATCACTGGAACAGAGTACCTCACCAGATGGGCGAAGGCCAAAGCAGTAAGAAATTGTGATGCTGCTACAGCCGCACAGTTCCTTTTTGAAAACATCATTAGTAGATTTGGATGCCCAGTAATTTTGATGAGAGATCAAGGTACACACTTCTTAAACCACACTATTGAGGCCTTGACGGAAGAATTTCAGATTCAGCACCATAAGAGCACTCCCTACCACCCACAGGCTAATGGTACAGTGGAGGATTTTAACAAGATTTTAGAAAACGCTCTCACAAATATCTGCAATAGCCAAAGGAATGATTCGGACCTCAGAGTTAACGCTGTATTATGGGCGTATAGGACCACATGCAAGAAACTTACAGGACACACACCTTTCAGTTTGGTGTATGGACAGGAGGTTGTTATGCCTATGGAGTATATTCTTCCCAGCTTACGGATTGCTCAGATTACTGGAATGACTGATACAGACACAGTGGATGAAAGGCTAGTGCAGCTGCTTGCCTTGGAGGAAGACAGATTCATCGCTGGCTTCCATCAGAAAGTGCAGAAGGCACAAGAAAAAGCTTGGCATGATAGACACATTAAGAGTAAGACCTTTCATATCAGAGACCTAGTACTCCTCTACAATAGTAAGTTTATTAATTTTCCAGGGAAGTTCAAGACGCATTGGCTGGGGCCATATGAGATATAACAAGTTACAGAGGGAGGAGCCGTTCAGCTCAGCAAACTGGATGGGGAGCTTCTCCCCACATTGATTAATGGCAGTAGGCTCAAGCTTTATAGTGACAGCCACCCCACCTCTTAGTCCTAGCCTAGACAGCTTACGTGGTGCAGATGTCCATTGTAGTTGAAAGGAGGCATCGCACCGGGAATTAGTCTACACCAGCAGGTATTCTAAGTATAAGGAATCACATAAGGACGGTTCATTTTACGCAAGTCATCAGTGGCCTGCGAGGATAATAAAAAAAAAAGAGAACGCTTAAGTTTGTTTTAAAGCAGAGGATGCAGTGTTGCATCGCAGTAAGGCGATGTCTCTCTGTTCCACGTACCCTCTTTCGCAAGAAAACAGAGGGCTAGTCAAGTCACCTTCCGACAGGAAGTTAATGAAGAAATGACCGGTATATCTTACCATGGATTTGGCAGCAGTATAATCAATTTTCCATATTTGGTAAATCTTCGATGAGACCAGCGCCTGTACACACACACTTCGAGGGAAATTTGATCAGATTTCAGCATTTATTGAGGATCAGATGACGGGTGTGGTCTTGTCCATGCAATTAATATGACCGACGGATTCAGTTTAGATGATCGTTGCGTCCGGGATTATAGTATCCACCATAAAAGTAGAAACTATTCATTAGGGAGGGTTACATTTGCAAAGAAGTCAAGAGCCGAGAGTTATAGAGTGCATCGATCAGTTTCCCTGTGCAGAACTAATCCCGTGACAGAGTGCCGTGATTTCCAGAGATTGCAGCCATTGCACGTCCAATGTTTTACACCGAGTGGGTTCTATCCGAGGAGGAACCTTTAGAAGACATGCTGAGCCATTCCGACCTTGGTGGCCGTATGTCCGTCGTGACGATGCCGCCCAGGGTTGTGAAATTAGGAATATCACAGGAAAGACAATTTCCAAGGATGAGGAGTCAAGAGCAGGATGTAGAAGATGTCATCAAAATCTCTGCTAAAGAGAAGAAGAAATCCAAGCCGATCACTGAAGATAAGAAAAAAGAGCGGCGGAATGATGAGAAGAAATCTCCCAGGAAGAAGAAAGTAAAAATGAGAAAAAGAAAGCAACGGGAGAAGGAAGATGACCTATCTCATCAGCTAAGAGGAGAACAAGAGATTCCAAAGGTCAGGAATGAAAATATGCGGAACCCGAGTAGCGTGAATACCTGGAGCGAGTTGCTGAGAAGAAAAGTGAAAGGGAAAACAAACCGAACAAGCAGAACTTCACGATGCAGACAAAGGCTTGTTCTCGGAATGGAATTCCTGGTTTGTATACCTTTCGCATAAGTAGGCTCCGGACTGAATGAAATGTTTGAGAAGGCTGGAAGATACAGATTTTCCTTGTGATAAAAGTTATAACCCAGAAAAAGAGGAAAGGATATCTGTGGAAGACTTCTCAAGACCTGGAGATCTTTAAAAGGTCTCAGGAGCGACGAGAGCGAGAGCATAACTAAGGGAAGGAAATATAAGAGAACCCATCGAACTAAGTTACAGAAACTAACAAGAGTGTTTCGAAGCTATGGAGAACGAAGTCGCAGGACTTCGGGACAAGTTTCAACGGACTTCACAGGAAGCCAAGGAGAAGCTACAGCAGGAGAAGCCCGCTGGTAGTGGCTCAGGGATGAGCCACAAGTAAGTGTTAGGGGACTATTGGAGTAGGGTCCCGCAGCTACAGAAGAATCTGCCAGTTTAGTGGACAGACAGTTTTGGCGGAGAGGAGATAAGATGGAGCTACGACACCGTAGCATGTTTCTAGCTACAGAGCAGAGCTGGAAACTGTGACTTTTAGGGCAGAGAATTCAAGGGAGATGATGGTACCTGAGCGGCCGAGAAGAGAAAGCTCACCCACTGCATTGAACGCAGCGACGAAGATAGGAGGGCTCAGCTACCCTCATAAAGGAAAAGGAGCAACGAGGTCGAGGTATTGAAGACGAAGGATAGAAACAGGGAAGCGGTGCATAGTACCCATGGTCAGCGCCAGGAAGCATGGAAGACTGTAGAGAGCTATGGTGTGACGAAAAGCGGCTACCCCAAGTACAGATATGCCGACTGTCACTAGTTAGGGTTTTGGGTTACTGTTGGGACAGGACCACAGTGTTGTAATGGCGAGACCTTCGGGCCGCTTATAAAGGGATATATTTTGTATTGTAAAAGGGTTAGTTATTTAGTTGGTCACTTTGTGAGCTAGACAGCTAGACAATAGTTGGACAATTGTATAGAATCCAAGCTCTGGTTTTGTTATTAGTAGTAGTTATCTTACTGTAACCAGTAGCTGACTCATAGAGCATGTATGTAACGATTCGCAGGGATCGACAAAGAGGGAAGAGTATATTGTAAGAGGTGCAATATAGAGTAGAGAAGAGATATAAGAGAGAAGGGCTCCAGGCTATGTGCGGAGTTACCCAGAAGATCTCGTGCTGCATATGTGGTGCAGCAGAACTGTGTTTACCTTCCCCTGAGCTATAATAGAAACACAGTTCTGTGGACGTAGCTTCCATCCTGGAGGTGAACCACGTTAAAATCGTGTGTTATGTGATTGATTCATGTGTTGTGTTTATTTGTTGTATCTATCAGTTATCTCATGGGCCTTGTTTACAGTTTAATGTATGTATGCGTTATTCAGTTTACAGCACTATAGAAGATGAATGCAAGTTGAAACCCTTAAGTATTTTGTATAAGAGTTATCTATGTTAAGCTCTTAGAGTTAAGAGTCGCAGAGTTAAGAAACCTGGCATATTGAGTCCCGTAAGTCGGAACGAGCAGCACTGAGTACGTTGAGCCGCAATGGTAGGGTATCACAAGGAGGCGGTATCGCACCAGCAGAGGAGCTGTGGTGCACTACAGTTGAGAATCAGCGTAGGAAGGAGTTACGCGTTGCCAGAGGCGCGGCGATGCGATAGGGACTAGAGTTGTCGCAAGTAAGGGGAAGTTGCACGTCGCAGAGAGTGAGAGAGCTCGCAGGCTAGAAGAGCTGCGAGGGTCCCAGGCTGCCACAGAACCTGCTCGAAGACACTTGAGTCTTTTGGCAAACCCATTAGAATCACTTCGGGTGAGACTTCAAGCCACTCTGCAGTCTATCGTCGAAAGGGCCAGTGAGCTAGGGGTGTTGTTGGTTAATTACAGTAAACCCGGGTCTGCCCATGTGAGCCAACAAGAGGCTTTATGCTTCTTTTGAAGAAGGTCACCACCTTTTGTTGGAATGAGCGATCCCAAGAGTCCTTTGATGCACTCAAGTGAGCCCTAGCATCAACCCCGGTGATTAGTCCCCCACACTATAGCCGTAATTTTATACTTTATGTTGCCGCATTCATGGTGACGATTGGTATGGTTTTGGTTCAAGAGGATGAGGAGCTCCAAGAGCATGTCATATACTATCTGAGCCGAAATCTTATTGACACGAAGATCTGTTATTCCCATGTTGAGAAGCTTTCCTTAGCTACCGTACATGCGGTTGAATGGTTGAGACATTATATTCTCCTTTGCCAGACCTTGGTTGTATCCCATGTCAATCCATTTCAATTCATCCTCACTTGAAGGATGATTGGGGGAAAGTATAATAATTGGATTGTCATCTTGCAAGAATTCGATCTCGAGTTTGTTTCGGCGAAATCGAAGAAATCGTTAATTTTTGGGGACCTTATATTGGATTTCCCAAGCAAAGCCGAGGAGTTGGTTTGTGAATATACGTTTATCGATGAGCACATCTTATTAATTTCAACTTTAGACCCATGGTATGGGGATATTATTATAGATTTACAAACATTGAAGGTCCCTACTCACTTCTCACGAGATGAACGAAGACCATTACGTCATGTATCTAAGAATTACCTCATAGTGGATAACACTTTGTACCGTCATGGGGTAGATTCCATTTTACGTCATTGTTTAACTCACGAGGAGGCTGAGCTTGTGCTGAATGATTACCATGGAGGGGCATGTGGTGGTCATTTATCTAGGCTTTCTACAGCCCAAAAAATCTTAAGAGCGGGTTATTTCTAGTTGTCAATATTTAAGGATTGTGTAGATGTGTTCAAGAGGTTCCATCCTTGCCAGGTTTTTGCAAATAATATGCGCTCGAAACCTGCCCTGTTACATCCCATCATCACCGCCAGTCCCTTCACTAAGTAGGGGCTTGATTTTATGGATTGCAACCCAGCTTCAGCTGGGGGGCATCATCATATCATAATGGCTGTTGACTACTTCACAAAATGGGCTAAGGCTATGCCTACAGTTAAATCCAATGGTGAGACAGCCTCACACTTCATATTCAACTAGATTATTACTCGGTTCGGTATTCCGAAAGAGCTTGTCACTGACCATGGCTCACACTTTCAGAATCGTATGATGGAAGAGTTGGCATCAAAGTTAGGGTATAAATAAGAGCATTCCTCCTCTTACTACCCTCAAGCGAATGGATAGGTAGAAGCAGTGAACAAATCACTCAAATCCATTCTCCAACGAACCATCGCACAAAGCAAGACAAATTGGCACATCATGTTATATCCTGCTTTGTGGGCTTATAGAACCGCTGTTAAGACTGCCACGGGTTTTTCTCCATATCAACTTGTACATGGAGTGGAGTCGGTATTGTCGGTTGAGTGCGAGATTCCTTATTTGAAGCTAGCCATAGAACTCTTACCAGAAACTTCACCATTTGAGGAGTGTTTATTCGACCCAAAGCAACTTGATGAGCAGCGTCGAGATGCCTTGGTGGTTCTAGAAGTGAATAAATGTCGTGTTAAGATCCAGTATGATAAGTATGTCCGTCCAAGGAGGTTTAGTGAGGGAGACTTGGTCCTTTTGTGGGATCAACCGAAAGAACCCTTGGGGTAGGAAATTTTAACCCAATGTGGCGTGGTCCTCACGTCGTTAAACGTGTGTTAGAGAAGGGTGCTTATAAGTTAGTGGATTATAAGGGAACGGCCTTGGCGGAGCCTAGAAATGGGCTCTATCTTAAAATGTACTATGCATGATTTTCAGCCAAGAGTGGTTATTGTATATTATTGTACAGTTTTGCATAGGTAGGTCTTTTTCTTATGGCGATCAGGTTTGTGATTAGTTTATGTTTCTTTTGACAGATGTCAATGGAATCTTCCACCTTCATAGGATTCGTGGATGGTGCGAGCCGTCACACTCAACACTCAGCCTCTGTTGCTTGGTTGATTTATACTCCTATAGGTCAGGTATTGTCTTCAGGAGGCGTATGTTTACGGATATCTTCAAACAATGTTGTTGAATATAGTGTTGTCATTGAACTTCTACGGGATGCCATTTCACATGGTGTTATCTCTCTTGAGGTACGACTTGATTCAGAGTTAGTAGTGTCATAGCTTAATGGTTAGTACTATGTTAGAGATCCGACATTATTAAGAAGATTCTTACATGTGAGATTATTAGAACAACAATTTGACAATATAACATACATACATGTTCCAAGAATTAATAATCAAGTTTCTTACTCATATGCTAACTACGTGTTAGATTGGCATTTGTTTCATACACAATAAGCTCATCACAAACATAAAAATTTTACACATGTAAATAAATAAATCGATCATCATAAAAGTTTTTATATACATCCAAAATGTGGTAATACATAGTGTCATAATACAAAAACGGGGCTCTCGAGCCACCAAAATATAAATACACGGTAGTGCAAAATGTATCACTCCCAGGTATCTAATCCTGTGGAGAAGGAGGGGGTTATGATCGTGGAACGTCACTACGGCTCTAGCTAGCTGTCAAAATAGCCGCATCCATGCTCGTGGTACACCCACCACCAGGCGCAACATGGCCTCAGGCAAGTCCTCGACTTGCGCCATGGGTACTCTATGTGTTTGTCTCACGAAGTTGGTATGAATGCTTTGGAGCGTCCGCTTCACATCCACACCCGTGATATCGTCTCCTCTTCCCCTCCGTATATGACGAGGGAAGCCTTCAGGCTGCTGTGGTCCCACATCTGCACGCATATGGTAGATGTCACTATGTATTGTCACCCAAAAACATGTCTTTTGATTCCACATAATCAGAAAACAAAAACAAAAAAATTTAATAACTCAAAAATTTTAAAAAGAGGGTCAAGATTCGTTACCAATGTCACCGTATGCTAATCGTGGTGGTAGCGGCATGTCCAAGTCTCCCCGAAAATCTATCCCCGCATAGGGGTAGTCATCGATGGCAACTATCTGTCGTTGCCACCATGGAAAGAAATCAGCTGGATAGGGGTTGGACACCCTACCTCCACCCAGTCTGCGCATCGCATCCGCCCAACGACGTTGGGCCAGATCTCGAACCCCATGTAGAGGAACGTCAACTCTAGGGCTCAATCCCAAAACACGCTCAAACAAAAACGTGCTCAGTATGCTGCTGAAACCGAAGTTTCGCACTCTGCCCATCTTGCACTCACTAAATTGGTGTTTCATGTTTCCCAGTAGCACAGTGCTCCAATCGTACACCGTGGGTCTCATGCACTCCATTGCATAGAACATCAGAGGCTACGAGGCCCGACGGAGTGAAGCTAAGCCTGCTATCCTGCCCAATGTTAGTAGGATGGCCTTTAGGCCCAGCACCTGTATGGAGTTAGTTGGGATATGACTCCCCACCTTCTCCGAGTCTAGATAGCAGTACACAACAATGTACTCATCTATAGTCAGGCCACCTCCGGGCCCACGAGAGCGTAGGTTCACCACTTCCCCCTGTCGGGAAAGTGCAGTAATAAAATATATGTCCTCCACTTCTATGGTGAGGGACATCCTGTCTATCTAAAATGACTCTGAGTCTGGATCCTAGTAATCCACCAACATCTGCAACAGTCTTGGTTTGACTCTTAAGCCACCAAGACACAAAAATTTGTAAAGCCCGCATGCACATAACGCTTGTTGAGCCATTAGATCTGCCCTTACTGCCTCTTCTACAACACCATGTTCCCTTTCTCTCCATTCTATGACCATCTTGCACATAAAATTTGAGTTTGATCCATTAGAACACTTAAAAATCATTGAGCGCAGCCGCATATGCGACTATTTGCTAAACAACCGCGTATGTACGCGACTTTGAGGGCGTTTTTTTGCGTATATTCAGCCCTATACACGGAAAAACCCTCGATTTTCACGTGGGCCATGGCGCGCATCTTAGACTAGCCTAGAATCCTAAATACACCATGAAATTTGACAAAATTTGCATCAAAATGAAAGAGTAGAGCATGGGTAAGTACTTGGAAAAAACGGTAGTAGATTCCGTCGGCTGGATCTCCTGGAATTTGTTGTTGAAGTTCTAAGCTCAATTAGGTAAAAATTTCAAATGTTTTATAATGTTTTGAATTTTTTACTATTTATAGAAATTTTTAAAATTTTTAAAATTTTTTACCCTCTTTCATTAGAGAGAATTTGAGGTCAAAAATGGGCCTCCTAAGAAATGTACTACAAAAATATAAGATATATTAAAATATTATGAGTTAGGGGTTTTATGGGGTAGGTATATATGGCAACTCACCTCCTACACTACTTTTTATGCACAATATAAATAACCATGGTTGAGTTACTTTTCTAAATTGACGATAAATAAAATTAATAAAATCACTCTACAATGATGTGACTAAGATTCATTGTAAATTCCCAAAAAATTATTGTCCTTTAGCATTTATTTGTCTTGAACTTGTAAATAAAATTAAACTAAAAAATTATTTTTAAGAGTTATTTTTTTAATTTATATTGACTTTTTATATTTAGTACATTCCTCATCAATTTAATTTTAATGTGATTTAATTGAGATTTATCTACATGTAAAATTTTAACAATATTATTATAATATTTATTCCATTATTAGAATAAATTAATATCAAAACCATATTTTTTTTGATATATTCATTTTATTGTAAATGAATGTTATAGTTAAATCTCTTATAGAAAATAATATAAGGCTCAATTTATTCTTAAATAAATTATTAAAAAAATATTTATACATTATGAAAATATGTCATATTAGTATATAAGATTTTAATGTATATTGTTTTTAGCAATAAAAACCTTATGTATATTGTTTTTTAGCAATAAAAAAGTTACGAGTAAATAATATATCATATTAAGTGAATAAGTCAACACTCGTGTATAAATTCTTTTAGTTTATTAGTTAATTTTAATGTATATTAACTTTTAGCAATAAAAAAGTTGTGAATAAATAATATATCATATTAACTTAATAAGTGAATGGTGGTGCATCAATTCTTTTAATTTATTAGTTGAAGCATAAATTATTCTAATATTTTTTTATATACGAAAATAAATTATTAAAAAAATATTTATACATTTTGAAAATATTGTTATAATATAAATACTTATCTAAGAAAATTATTTTCACTCCTTGCAACTAAAAAAATTATAAATACAAAATATATATGTAAAAAAATCAATGTTACTAATTTGTTAAAAAACTGTGTCATTATAAAATTTTACACATTATGTTATAATTTCAAATTAAATATAAATGACTTAATTAATTTTATTAATTTTATTAATCATTGAAATTTTAAAATATTTTTATTATTAAAACTAACATGATAACATTTATTATAATTATTATCATAATGACATTATTATTAATTAATATTTAACAAGTTATAACAACATAATTCACATTTATTCTATAAAATTAACTATTAAAAAATTATAATAAAGTTATAATCAGATAAACATTTATCATATCAACATGTTGTTTTATACATTCAAACCTGATATAAATGAATGTGTATGATTATATATATATATATAACTCATCCATAATTAACATCTATCTTTCATATTAATATTATTCATGAATTTAATTTATATGCATAACTAACATGTTTTTTCCATAGAAATATTATTCATGAATTTAATTTATTTTAAAAGTACAAGATTATATACATATTAGTTTGACATTATGATATTTATTAAAAATGAATGAATATATAATTTAAAATTAAAAAATATGAAAATGACTATATTATTTTATAAAAAAATGTGAAAATACATTTTTAAGAACTATGAGTAATTTACTTGAAAATTACAATAATATTATTTTATGAGAAAGTGAATTGTGAGTACTTTACTTGAAAATAACAATAACATTATTTTATGAGGAAGTGTAAAATGACTTTTATTGTGAGTACTTTACTTTATGACTTAAAAGTACTTGTACCACTACCTTGGTTAACTATGGGTTTTCATCCACCATAGAAAATGTGACAAATAAGCATTCTTAACTCATGCAATGCCACCTCAACCATGGGGGATGATGTCATATACTAGAATGTAATTGGTTGATTTTTATAGTACATTTTGGTCCTTTTGAGGCCCATTTTTTACCTCAAATTCTCTCTGATGCCTATAGTTTGGACCGTTTCTAATCTTTTTGGAGCGTTGTTGGACTAATTTATGATGTAGGAGACCTTTTTTAGCACTGTTTTGGCTGTTGGATTGACCCGTTCGTGCTGCTTTTAGGTATCATGTCTAAACTGGCATATAGGTTAGGTTTCATCACCGTTTGCATTTCGCATGACCTTTTGACCGTTTCATTATAGCCTTAGGTACGAACCCACTCTATTATGTCACTGAACCTTCTTGCTGTTTTAGAAGTGGCATGATATGAGTGGTAGAGCTTGACCTTACATGGGTACCTTAGTTAGCGTGTTATTTACATTTGATGCCCATGCCGACATTTTGTCCCTTAGGGTGTGGGAGTCTGTTGTATAGTATTGCCATGACATTTCGCAAGAGCCTCATACTCCTCTTGATCTTTTGCTAGCCTATTTTCCTCAGGACTCCCTTATGTCAAGTTGTAATTGCATTATCATGAGCTTTGCCTGCCTTATTGAGCCTTAGGCCGGCTTCCCTGACATTGAGTTTCAGCCATATAGCCTGAGCTTGTCTCATGTCTAGCCATGTAGAGCCATTTTATATATCCTTTGCAGCTCGATTCCCTATTTTTACCAGGAGGGGATTTTCCCCTGAGTGTCGCTATCCTACACATGTATCCTTGCATTGAGCATAGGTATGTTCCACTGCTTGGAACTAGTTTGTTTTCCCATTATGACACTCGTCTCCTCCTAGTCTATAACTATAAAGCATATTTATTCTTTTTCAAGATTTTTAAATATTTGAAAAAGTCTAAAAAAAAATTTAAAAACCAAAAAGTCGGACAATGAAAGATGTTATCTTTTGGTAACTGTCGAGTCATGTCGCCTTCGAACAGAGCATTGTATATCACATCCGTTGGTTGGGTTATAGTTTGACTTTAGGAGCTGTACTCGTTTATCTGAGTTTATCTCCATTGACTGGTTAAGCTGTCAGTCCCCATGGAGCCACTGTTGATGCCTCCTATGTCGAAGAGATGTCCCAGTTCTGTATATTAGGTCTATGTTGCCTTTATTCAATCACCATTCCGATGTTATGCTCTTGTTCGAAGGAAGTTGAAACCTAAGTCGGCCATTCCTCAGTTATCTTGACTTTGCATGTCGGTCATTTTCGGTACAGTTACTGGTTCGTGCACCTTATGATCGAGTCCTTCCACATTATACAGCTTTGCTGAGTACCTCGTGTTGGATGATGGGGGATGCCTTAATGCCCTCCTTCTAGCGGATTTCATCCCATCGACTTCAAATCATTTATTCTGGGATTGGAATCTAGAGTCATTTTTTAGTGCTTTGAGACTTGCAGTCATCAGTGGCAGATTCTCTCACCATCGACAGTTTTTGGGAATACATCAATGTCCCTTGATCGATTGATCCTCTCAAGTGTTCGACCTCAACACATTTATTCACACTTGTTAGTTTGCACTCTAGTACCTTGATTTCCGTTAACATTATCGGTGGGTGATCTCGGGTCTATTAACGGTATACATCAATGACCGGTAATCAGACAATGGACTACTATGTTCGACCTCAACACCTCTATTCACATAGTAGGACATGTACTCGTAGCAGTTTGTGTATAAGACCTTCCAGATTGGTGGCATCTTTTATATATGCTACCTCCTTGATCGTGCTAGTGTTCATGAGATTTCAGCTCTCGTGACTTGATTCCAGTATATGTCAGACATTTCCAGCTATTATGGAGATCTTGATCCATTGTATATCTTCAACCATTATGGAGATCATGATCCTTTGTATATCTTCATCATGGAGATTCTGATCTATGTATATTGTACGTAGCGATGACCACTTATATGATATTTTGTATCATGCCTATTCATGGCCATTGTACTCTTATGTATCCGGGACTGCTATATGTATTTGCAGTTATGTGCAGAGTTGTATCATTGTACTATGCTGATTGGGTGGCTAGCCTTCTATTTTGGATTCTTCATCACTCCACTTCTAGGATGGACTTATAATGTATTTCGGCCATCATATGAGCCCTCTGACCTCACACATTAGGGGGCATCTATTATAGCTGATTTTACCACACTAGATGAATCACACTTGTATGACCTTCCTCTGTCCCTCTGCAGACTCCTTAGACCCCTTGGACCATTTTTTGTCCTTTGATGTTTCCTAGACCATCCCTAAAAACATGTGAAAAATACTATACATGACTTTTAAACCTCTTATCGCATATATACGTGGGTTTGACCCCTAAAACCGCGTACATCGGGATGTGTACAAAATCCAAATCATTTTGGAGTTTTCCTTGACATGGATCCGACTCACTTGTCTCCTGGCCTTCCATATGCCTTGAGATCGCTCAGATTCGACCTTTCAATACCCCATTGAAAAACTATATAAGGAATCCTCTGGATACATTGAAGGCATAAGAGAATTGAGAGCAAAGAAACTATAGTCCATTGTTACCGGAACTTGTGCTTGAGTCTGCATCCCTTTGTCCCTTGGAGCACTTTGGTGTTCTTCCCAAGCTTTCCTTTTTCTTGTGAGCTTGCTATCAAGAGATGGAGGATTGAGGTGGTGGAGGCCCAAGTGGGGGATTCAGTTTCTCCAATTCGCAGATGTACCGACAGAGGTTGTATTCATTGTAATCTCTGATTTTATATTAATAGAAATATATTTTCCTGTCCAATAACATATGTTTGAATGAATATTTTATCCATGAATAATTTCAAATGCTTATACATTGTTGATTATATATGCTAGAGTAGATCTAACACCAATATATAGTATATGTGTCTTGTTTACTTGTTGTTGAGGAAGTGATTCATCAATTCAAGCTCAAGTTGGAAAGCTCAACGGGGATCTACTTCAACCGTTCGGAATAAGGTAAGAGGTCTGATCCTTTAGTGTTAGATATTTGATTTCTCTTGCATATTGGAAAGGATTGATTTCTGGAGTCAAGCTGTCTATTGTGGTACCCCAAGCCATAGGAATTTCTCTCCATAACAGGGTGATGATGATGATGAGGATGAGGGTGATGATGATAATGATGAGGATGAGAGTGATGATGATGATGGTGATGAAGATGATGATGACAATGATGATGATGATGAACAATGATGGTGATGAGGAGGAGGAGGAGGGTGATGACTATGATGATGATGATGAGGATGAGGTTGATAATGATGATGAGGAGGAGGAGGAGGAGGAGGAGGAGGAGGATGACGGTGATGATGATGACGATGATGACGATGATGGTGACGATGATGAGGATGAGGATGATGATGATGATGATGATGACAACGATGATGAGGAACAATGATGATGATGATGATAGGTTTAGTTGAAAATTTGCTTTGATTTTATTTTCAAGCATTTACAATGGAATGGTGATGATGAACAATGATGATGATGAGGAGGAGGATTACGACAATGATTATGATGAGGATGATGACTATGATGATGATGAGGATGATGATGATGATGATGATGATGATGATCGCGATGACGATGATGATGAACAATGATGGTGATGATGATGATGATGATCGCGATCATGATCATGATCATGATCATGATCATGATGACTATGGCTATGATGATGATTATGATGATGATGACGATGATATTAATCAGATTTTTTCTGCTTACTATAAATACTAATTACTAAATCTTGAAAACCGTCAAAATCTTTAATACACATATAAACAGTCATTACAATGATGGCCACACACTTGTTTGAATATTCCTGGTACCAGATGATCTGTTCTATTCTATGGATCGTACATTTGCAAACATCGATGAACAACCGTCCACCCCTCATATCTCTCCTATCCCCCCCTCATATATCTCCCATAACCATCCCTCCCTTCCCCTTATATATCTCCTCCCTTCATCCACCCTACCCATCCCTCCCTCTCATGATTCCCTCTACACCTTCCTCTCCCTCCTTTGACTCCCCTCCTCCTCTTAACCAATGTAATGTTGGGCCATGAGCCACCCCATAGATCGTCTGGATGGAATATTGGGAGTCTAAATGGTATTATAATGGGATTAGGATTCCATTACTCTTTTTTACTCTCATACCAAATTAGTTAAGCAAAAACGCATACGTGTTATAGCTTATTCATATTGCATTTGCGATATGAATAAGCTATACCGCAAATGCGTTATAACGCATATGCGTCTTTTTAAAATTAAAAAAATATGCAGGAATAAGGTTTTGCATTATGTTCGAAAATAGCTCCGGACTACCGAACCTATTGGCTAGGAAAAATAAAGTAGGGATATTTCTTGTCTTTTAGAACTCTATCGACATGCTCAGTTTTGATGGTGTGTTTTGCTATGACAGACACAATATTTTTTTATGAAAATTTAGAATAGTGTAAAGTACGATCTTACGATTATGAATATGTAATTTTTTCCTTCAAAATTATGTTTTATTTATTTATTATTATTTTTCTGAATGACACACGTCAGTTTTTTAAAATAGATACATCGATTGTTTTTTATATAACTTTTGATTTCCATCACCATTTCCCAAGAAAACTATATGATGCACTAGACGAGAGCAAGCTTTACGATATTATATATAGAAATCAAGGATTTCATTAATTTTTCCCCCGAAAGTGTTGCACCTGCACATAACGTTTTCATTTCAATCTTTTCTGACTTCAATAATTAATAATAATAATAAATAATACATGAAAAATTCTGAATAAATACTATTGCACTAGGTCCATATGTCCTTTATATGTATGCAAGATTTTATCCCAAATTGACATAATTTGCCTCATATATTGATGCACCGGCACAAACATATATGTTATGATGTGCTCAAAATTTGAAAACTCAATTTCACGGAAACTAATTTCATAATCATTTACACATATTTTTGTCTCCATAAATGCTATATATTATAAAATTTGATTCAATTACTTATTTTTTGTCTTTTTATTTCATCTTCAAATAAGTTAGGGAAGTACCCCTAATTGTCACCTAAAGTCAGAATTTCCAAGTTTTTCCAGTATTATGTGGCATCTAATGTGTCTTTAAAAAAATCAATGATTGTACATCAACCCATTAAATAAATTTAAAATATTTTTATAATTATAATAAATAGTAAAATAGTAAAACCTACAAACTTAACTATAAATATCAACATGATATAAATGCATGAAACATGTTTAAATACGCGAACATAATTTTTTAATATATTCATTACATTTGTAAAATGTTAGTGATCAAGCACCATTACACGATCTAAACCAACATCAAAATTTGAGGATTTTGTGTGTTTATCTCATTGGTTTAAGTAATAAATATTGTAAAGTCAACGTTATGCCTTTTTTAATACACTTAATACTAATTATACTAATTTATATCAGACTTAATACTAAGTTATATCATATTAAGATGACGGTTTTATAACGTGATGGTGTGTTAATATATTGTTTAGTGACGTTTTTTTATTATTTTAAATAAACTTATTAAAAGTATGAGATATAATGAAAATTTAATCAGTTGTGTTAATATATGGTTTCGTTTTATAATGTTTAATGATGTTTTTCAGTGATTAATTATTTTTCAAATGATTTATTAGAAAACTTGGTTACAAGAAAAAGTGTTCCCAAATAATCACTTTAAAGTTAGGTTTTATAATTGATATCAGGGATGATTTTAAGGAACCATACTTATTTAAAAGTGTATAAATGTTGGCGAATATTACCAATTCTTAAAATGCCAACTATAAAATCACTGGTGATATTTTTTTTTAAATATTTTAATTTCCAAGGATATTTTATCATTTATATAATAATTTGGCGATTTTTAGGGTGAAAACATTTTACCCCATCAAAACTAGGCGAAACAGGGCTTCAAAAAATACAAAATGACGAATCTTTTTTTGGGATAAAAACATGGAAAAATAGCCCACTGGACTAAAATTCGCACCTAAAATTATCCCTGATTGATATGTTTAAAAAAACTTTAAAATGATTTAGTAGAAAACTTGGTTATAAGGAAAAAGTGTTCCAAATAATCACTTTAAAAATCGATTTTATAATTGATATAAGTTTAAAAAATATTAATTTAAATTTAGATTTTATTAATTGATATATATTTAAAAACTAGGATAATTATAAATAAAATTTATGATTTCAATTTTTAACTAAATTATTTTTAAATTTAAAATTTGTTTTTATATCAAAAACATTAAATGATAATAATTATATAATTTCAAGAAATATATATGAAGGTTAGGTTTTAAAATTTAAAGTTATTTGATAGAAGTGAAAATCTATTTTAGAAATTAGAATTTAGGTATTAGATGAATTTGTTATACTGAATGGTCCAAAGTCAAACTCGTATTTGCTAATAAGCAATGAGATACAACTAAATTATTATAAGAAAACAATTAATGGTGATGCCGCGGTTCTGATTAGTTATATGGTTGACGGTCTCGTACTGGTGGTCTCATACCTTCATGTCAGGATGGGGATGCAAGTCGTTCAATTCGGTAGGTCTTAGAAGCAATCTAAACATAAGGTTAAGTTTCCTTGCAAGTTGTGTAAGGACGATCACCTCACTTACTTGTGCCCTCGTATCGATGAAGCCTCGAGATTCTTAGCATAGGGCCCTGCTGTGCTGACTAACCCTTTGCCTCACAATCAAAACATGAACTCGAGAACCCATGACCAGTCTAGTGGTGATCAAGATCCACCGGAGGGTAGTGGTCATGGTTGCATTAACATGGTGCATGCTACGAAGGTTGTGACCCATGCGAAGGACTATGGTTCGTCGCAACCCAACCCAGGAAAGGAACCTGATCCGCCAGGGACTCCTTTGCGTATTGAAAAACCTGTGGATAAACCTAAAATTGCACCTTGAATTCCTAAGGGAGTCCTTAAGAATTCGGGGCACAATCCTAATGTCCGAGCCACCCAGAACTATTCTGTTGTCGAGGATTTGGGCCACACTCCTTATGCGATGTCTGCACTAGAAGTACTTCAAAGTTGTCATTCACAAAGGAAGGATTTTCTTTCCGCCCTTGGTGTGAATGATGATAATTCTTCCTCCGTGATTAAATTTGAAACTCCAGGACTTTAGCCTCGCTTGCCTTAATATGTGTCTCTTTTGATTCATGTAGAATGTCTTAACATGACTGTTAAGTGCACTGTGATTGATGAAGGCGCTGCTACTTCTGTGATGTCTTTATCGTGTTAGAAGGGTTTATGTTCCCTTGAGTTGTCTAAATCTGCTACCATGTTAACTGCGTTTGATGGGAGATTGTTTAGGCCGCACGAGATCCTTCCTTCCCTTAAGGTCTGTTTGGGAGGGAAGACCATTGCGATAGAGGTCGAGGTGGTTGATACGCCCCTTGACTACAATCTCTTGCTGGGTAGGAATTGGATGTATAGTATGCAGGCCGTAGCTTCTTCACTATTTCACATTGTATGCTTTCCATTTAATGGAAAGATAGTTACGATTGATCAAACGTCATTCAAGAATCTGTCGGTTACCGCATCTTCGGGAGCTTCGATCGCGATTATAGAGCACTCTCAGCTGGCAACTGGGAGTGTGGGTGTGGGCATGTATACATCCCTTATGGGAAGCTTTAGTTGTTTTGCACCTATCCTTATGATAGGGTCTAGTTCCGATGAGACTTCGACATCTGTGAGATCGGTGTCTTTTCGCACGAGTCATATGGAAGATCCTTGGATTCTTCCTACACCGAATACTTTGAGTGAGCCCATCGTGACAGACATGTCATTGCCTGCAACTATGGTAGCTTATCAAGCTTATATTGGGTGTGTTGTAGAGCCTAGTCCTTCCTCTTCACAGACGGAAGAGGAGGACCCATATGTGCTGCCTACATGGGCAGTTCAGTCTTCTCACGTGCATGACTGCCTTGACAGTGTTTTTCCTTCAGACGAAGTGATTATTGAGGCCATGTGAGGGGTTGAGCCACCCTGGGAAGAGTTGCATCATAGATCTTATTTTCTTCCCGAGCTTGACCGCTTGGAGCGTGAGGACTTTAGGGAGGTTCTTAGTGAGAGAATTGGTAGTCCCATGGTTCCATTAAGCTCTCCTGGTCTGATGGTTGATGGGAACATGGAGAATATATCTCCTACTATTCCTATCAATATCTCTCGCGATCTTGGCAGGATAGAGAATGTCTATATTGGGGAAAAATGTTCCCATGCTAAGATTCAAGAATACACCGAGCTGTTTAAAGAATTTTGTGATATCTTTGCTTGGTCTTACGACGAAATGCCAGGTATCGACCCTCATATTGTTGAACACGAGACTAAGACTTATCCCAATGCTAAGCCTGTTCGACAACGCTTGCGTGTAGTGAATCCTAGGAAAGCACCCGCGATTAAGGTAGAGATAGAGAAACTATTGAAAGTCGGTTTTATCTATCCCGTTCCCTTGACGGAGTGGGTTTCAAACCCCATTCCGGTTGATAAGAAGCAGGGAGCGATCCACATATGTACTGATTTCCATGATTTGAATCGTGCATGTCCTAAGGACAATTTCTCCACACCATTTATTGATTAGATTTTGGATGAGTGTGCAGGAAGCGAGGTTTTTTCCTTTATGGATAGCTTTTCCGGATACAATTAGATACAAATTCAACCCAAGGACCAACATAAGACTGCATTTATTTGTCCTTGGGGAACCTTTGCATATCGGAAAATGCCTTTTAGACTTAAGAACGCCGGAGCTACTTTTCAGTGGGCTATGACCTTGATCTTCCATGATCTCAAAACGATTATTGAAGTGTTTTTGGATGACCTTGCTACTCATTCTCATATGAGAATGCGTCATTCCTATCATTTGAGATTAGTATTCGAAAGGTGCCACCATTATTTGGTCAGGTTAAATCCTCACAAGTGCATCTTTTGTGTGAAGTCTGGTCGCTTATTAGGATTCATTATTTCCAAAGAGGGTATAAGAGTCGACCCTTTGAAGGTTGAGGCAATGCTTCAGTTGTCTCCCCCGAAAAACATTATACATCTTCAATGTTTGCAAGGAATGGAAAACTTCTTACAGATATTCGTTGTCAATTTTTCCAATTTGACTATAGGCTTTATGCGTCTTTTAAAGAAGGACACCACCTTTTATTGGGATGAGCGAGCCCAAGAGTCCTTTGATGTGCTCAAGCGAGCCCTAGCATCGACCCCAATGATTAGTCCCCCAGACTATAGCCGTGATTTTTTACTTTATGTGGCCGCATTCATGGAGACGATTGGTATGATTTTGGTTCAAGAGGATGAGGAGCTCCAAGAGCATGTCATATACTATCTGAGCCGAAATATTATTGACGCGGAGATCCGTTATTCCCATGTTGAGAAGCTTGCCTTAGCTACCGTACATGCGCTTGAACGGTTGAGACATTATATTCTCCTTCGCCAGACCTTGGTTGTATCCCATGTCAATCCATTTCAATTCATCCTCACTCGAAGGATGATTGGGGGAAAGTATAATAAATGGATTGTCATCTTGCAAGAATTCAATCTCGAGTTTGTTTCGGCGAAATCGAAGAAATCGTTAATTTTTGGGGAGCTTATATCGGATTTCCCAAGCGAAGCCGAGGAGTTGGTTTGTGAAGATACGTTTATCGATGAGCACATCTTCTTAATCTCAACTTTAGACCCATGGTATGGGGATATTATTATAGATTTACAAACATTGAAGGTCCCTACTCACCTCTCATGAGATGAAGGAAGACCATTACGTCACGTATCTAAGAATTACCTCATAGTGCACTAGTACATGTGATCAATTTTTCCACGTTAGTTTTCCACGTTAGTTTTACTTTCGTGGAAAAATCAAGGATAAATTATGCATTTTTACAATTTTTTTTAAGAAGCCCCGACTTTCGTCGCTGTATCCACGCCAGACCGTCGCTATAGCGATGGCACCGTCTTTTGTTGACTTATAAAACGGTCAAGGCGTCGATACAGCGACGGCCAGTTTAAGCGCGCGGGTTATGTTTGATTTTTTTGTGAATTTTGTTCAGCGCGCGCGGTTATGTTTGTTTTTTTTGGTGCGAAATCGAGATTAGTTTACCATTCACCCGATATGTACTAATGATTGCTTCAGAGACAGACTGTGATTGGTGTTCTGATGCGCGAATTGGCCCGGTCGGTCCACTCTGGTTCAGCTCTTGACAGAACTGGAATAAGCTTTGGCCCAAACCAAATTGGTTCAGCTCTGACCCCGAATGAAGTAAGCTGTGCCCCAATCTTCCTGCGCCCCAATGGAACTCCAAAGGTCCGGGAACAGGTGTTTTGGATTCCCGTTTCACAGTCCTATTATGAGCTTACACAAAAAATAGAGGTATTTGTTTTGGGGGCCATGGACTGCAAGGGTTAATGAAACTTTGGCTCAAGTTGTGTTTGCCTGCTATCAATTTTGAAATATTCTTGACATGTGTTATGCTTGCTTATTTATCATCAGGTGAGGATGTGAAAATCAATGTGGACCAAAATTCATCACAAGTTGCCCAGGACAAACCTTTTCCAAATAAAAGGCTATTTCAGAAGTGGAAAAGCTTTCTTGCTGGTCACACATATGATGACGACAAAGGATCAGTAAAGTCAAGGCGGTGGTCTCGCACACCATCAGGAGATATTCTTCAAATTGCTGATAAACCACTTCCAAAACTTGCAGAGGATGAGGAGATCGTGGGTATAATAACAATGGAAGATGTTATTGAAGAGCTTTTACAGGTTTCCATCTCAGGCCCTAACTTCATCCTTGCTCTTTTCTTAGTTCACCATCATTTTCGTGGGTGGGTAAATATCTTTTGGGCCAGAAACCTTTGGCTTAGATGCTGCATCCAAGGGTTTTTTATTATGCAAAACCATTCAGGACTTGCACATGGATTTCTCCA
>LPNX010126704.1:11873-27639 GCA_001517045.1 Pseudotsuga menziesii | reverse complement strand
CAAAAACAAGAAATACCTGAAAAAACGTGATGATGATGTCATCATCACGTTTTTTCAGGTATTTCTTGTTTTTGGGGTGGCGGGGTCCATCAAAAGTATGCCGAGTGGGTACTCGTTGGATGCGGAATTTAATTCCACGTCCAACGAGCTCTCCCGATCGAAATTTGAGTAAAAACCCAGGGAGATATGTCGAAAATACAAACCAAAAAAAATAGTTTTTTTAATGATACCTATCCCGAAATTTATATTAAAATAGTGTTTAAGACCTATACGGTATTTCAAATTTAAAGCAATTTCATTTGCTAACAAATGATGACATGGAATTTGAATAAAAGTTAAAAGGCCCATTTTGAGTTTAAATTTCCTCTAATGAGTATTGTAGTGTACCAATTGGACTGTATTGGTACTTTACGAGAGTAGTGATTTCATGCTTGAGCCGAAACGATCTTGTAAATGGCTGTTGTAAACATTGGTTTAAGAGTGTTGCTAATAGATGAGTGGTAAAGCTCATTGTTTTGTTGGTTTACCCCGGTAGAGGGGTTTCCAAGGTAATTAATGTGTACTATGTGTGACTGTGTTTTGTGCCATTGATAATTTTAATTATAGTATATGTTTAACTATGAGAATCATTATGCATGCTCATTGTAAAAGGTATTAGAACCCAACACTCTGCTCCAAACTGATGACTTTCTTGATTAGTTCAATGGGTCCAAGCATTTCACCAAGGTTGACCTCACTTCAAGCTACCACTAAGTTTGATTGGAACCTATAGTTGTAAGGAAGACAACTTTCAAGACCAAGATTAGTCTCTATGAATGGAACTACTTTCAAGTGAATTATAAATGGCATATTTCACCCACCTAAGCAAGTTTTTCGTTGTTTACTTCAATGACATTTTGGTTTTCAACAGAATTTGGTCCAATCATTTGCAACATATCTAAACAGTTTTTTACCTCCTCAACTAACACAAATTGCAAGCAAAATGGGAATGTCATTTTTTATCCAAAATTTTGTCCAATATCTAGGTTTCGTGATTGATGAAAAAAGTTCACATAGATGCAACCAAAGTTAAAGTTTCAAAGGATTGCCCAACACCTATCGACACTACAAATCCAAAGAGTTTCATGGCAGGCATGAATTTCTATAGAAAATCCATTCTCTACTACAGTCTACTCCCACATCATTCACCCACTGAATCAGGCCAGCAATCAAAAGACACTCCATTAGTCTCCAAAAAAAAATGTGCATTTGAGAATTTGAAGGATGCTCTTTGCTCGGTCCCATTGCTAACTCTCCCCAACTTGCAGCAATCTTTTGAAATCGAAACAGATACATCCCAACATGCCATAGGTGTTGAGATTTGTATCTCGAAATGTCCTTCATGTAGTCATGCCTAGCATGGAGAAACATTAGTAGAGTAGGCATGGATGTAGTGTGTGAGAAACACTCTACCAGTTGGCATGGATCTAGTGGTGGAAACATGCACAGAGTTGATGAGACTTTTACCAATTCAATGCAAGGAATGCATGATGCGCCATTTTTAAACGCAATAGTGAGATTTGCATGATGCATATGCATGAAATTTGCACGATGCATGTGCATGAAAAGTAGGTGATCCATGTGCATGTGCATGAAAAGTAAATTAAGGATTTGGAACCCTAATCCGTCACCCAAGCTATTAAAAGGATGCAAAGGGTAAAAGACAGGGAAGTCTTGTGTGACTCAAGTGCAGATAGCGAGAGGCTACAAGAGAGTGACTGATTTGCATGAGGACAAATCAGCGCATGAGAGTGAGGACACATATTTGAGATGAGAAGGGCGCATTTTTGAGGTTGAGAGGACTGAGAGCAGTGAAGCATATTCTGTAGATACTGAGGAGAGGGTGCCTTGATCATTCTGAGATTGAGTGACAGTCAGAGAGCATTTCTATTGAGCAGACAGAGAGACATTCAAAGGGGCACATTCCAAAGAGAGAGGGGACAAAGTCTTCAGTAGTTGAGATAGCTGAAGAAGACTGGGGACATTCCTTCAAAGACAGTTCATATGTTGAAGCAATCTCCCAAAGATCTAGCACGCCTTTCCAAGGCAACAGGTTCTTCTGTGTAATTGATTAAGTTGATTATAATCTCTCTCATATTTCTCTGGCTCAAATTACAGAAATCCCTAGATGTTGGTTTTCCCCATTGGGATTTCCAGGGTAAATCATTGTGTTTATGTGTGTTTGATTTCCAGTTCCGCTGTGCATGTTCAACAGTTAATGAGTTTATTATTGCTGCTTATAGATCAGATCTGAAATTTATTTTCAATGTATGTATCAGGGAATCTATAGAGTAGTATATCAAAAGATAAGCTCAGCCCTTGTGATAAGAGTAAGTGTAAAAATTAACAATAGGTGTTCTTCCCAAGCAAGGAAGGTATCCGGTGGTATAGCATTCATAGACCTTGTCCAAGTCCAAGTTCAACTACAGCACTTATGACAACAAGTTTTATGCGATGGTCCAAGCACTCAAGCAATGGAAGCAGTATATCCTTGGCAAGGAAACTATTTTACACACTGGTCATCAGTAACTGAATTGAGGGCTCACATAACATAGCTTCAGTAATAAAATAGAATTTTCCTTTTGTATAAACTCAGAAAATTATAGTTGGACATAACGCATAACAAAAGAGAAATATGCACACAAGATCAAAAGCACCAAAGAAGGGAATATCAGAATGTTTAGTGTATTCAGAAAAAAAAAAATTGTTTTAGAGCCATTGAGCAATTATATGATCCCCAATAGTTATTTTGTAAACATCTCTCTCTCTCTCTCTCTCTCTCTATATATATATTACACACACACTGAAGGACATAGAATACAAACTCAAAAGCATTTTTTGAGATATACCATTCAAAATTTGGCATTCACATTTAACATTAAGATCAAAGAGTAAAAAGATAATGTCAAGACAGCAATCAACCTTAAGTTTGCCTGTTGTAATCAATGCTCAAACAGAGTAAAAAAACAGCAGATATTTTCACATAATGCCAACCCAGGGACATAAAATATTTTCACAAAATGCCAACCCAGGGACATATTTTCACAAAATGCCAACCCAGGGACACAAAAGGGACAACTATATGACGAGTTAAGGATGAGTTTCTTACATGAAAAGTGCCAGGTAGGATCATATATGTGTTTATGGAAATCCTCCAGAACTGGTACCTTAATATCCACTGGAATGCTTGTGTCATCCTCTGTAAATTCCATACAGTTAACATTAAGCAAATAAAAGAATGTTCCTTGCATACTAATAAAAACAAAGAACACTCTACCATATTCAGAGGCAACTAGCTTTCAAGCTACTAAATCAGCCCAAAAATCTCTCAGATGAATAAATCTGACAATTCTGTCTAATAAGTAAAGTTGAAAATGAAATAGACAGTATAGCATGCCATGCATGAACTACACACTATCCAGGCACAAACACATGCATCTTCAGCATAGCCAGCAAGAAAAAGGAATTTAGTGCATGAAGATTCAAGATATTGAAAAAATATCCCACCATATAGAAAAACAGATTACTACCATGAAATAGATGAGAAATTTTTACCGGTATGGTTCTCTAATCTTGTATTTCAATGTATCTGGCATTATAAACATGTTTAAATTAGTGTCAGCGCCTTTCTAAATTTATCATTATGTAGATTATTTTGCTACCGATGCATTTCAAGCGGCTTCTTTACTCATCCTCAAGGTAATGTTACCATTCTTGTTACCTTGTGGATGAGTATGCATTGATAAACCTTAAAAAACAGTAGCAATATGTATCTCTGCGGAAGCATTCACGCTAATAAATGTTGAAATTAGTTTGCCACCATCCAACTCTGGCATTGAATATCCATAAAATGTTTGCATATAACTGTCCAATTTTAACGTCAAAGAAATGCTTGAAAGAATTGGGTGAGCAAACTAAACATTGCTGGTGAACATTAGAGACAAAGAGTAGTGTCAAAGATGTAATACAATCATTTAGCTGACATTGATATGACAACCCAGAATCTTCTGACCAAATGGTAAATTTTCACATACACCAATAAATAGTTGCATATGCCATATAGCATGAACTTAATGAGTACTGATAAAGAATCTTAGATAACTTCTACACAAAGGTAATCATGGTCGAATCCACCATATGCCCAAAAGATGAAAAGACAATGTGCCACAACATCGGATGTAGCAAGTGCCCAGTGTAGCATATACTCTAGTATCTGCCATCACCATGATGACAAAATTTAATACTTGAGAACACCAGTTTTTGAAGAAATTGCAGATATCTATCATTTTAGAATATGAAGCATGTAGCTCAAACTTCAACCCCCATGTAAGGTGTACATCAACTTCAAAATCTTATAAAGAAAAAAGTTACAAAGAACTGTTTACAGAGCTGAGCAGCATATGGTGTAAGAGTTGAGTCCTATGAATGTGATTTTTCAACTCTAAACAAAGACTTCCAATGGTAAACTCTCTCAACGAAAAACAAATTGGGGGAAACTTCTGTTCAGAAATGTAGCTCAAACAGGGACTTCTTGCACAGGCTTCAGTGTGAACGAGCAGGAAGCGGTTCAAGCCATTTCAAAAGTAACCACCTAGGAAAAGTGAGTAATACTAATAAATCTATTTTGTAATTCACTTTCGGAAAAAGTGAAAGCATTATGTTTTGCAGTTGAATCTAATAAAGTGTAGTTAATAGATTAATGACTTGGACTAGGATTTAATGTCAACCGTATATCTCAAGATGAGAGTAGGTTTTTAGACAAAGTATAAAGACATACAAAATTGAAACAGAAAAGAACGGTTTCTTACGGGAAGACCCAGTGTAAATAATATAAATATTCCATGAATGAAATATAATGTAAAATGATAAAAGGTATAAGATGTGTTGTTTTACAATTACATTGGTAGGGCTTTATATAAGCCTTATCGTGCCTTTTCAAATGAAAGGGTACATCTCTTTACTTTTAATTAATTAATTAATTAATCATTTCTATTTATTAGTTATTAATTATTAATATTAATAATTAATATTGATACTTAATGTTTATATATAGTTATATGTCTTATTATGTTATATATTTTAAATATAACATTGCCTTCCCCTTAAGAGAAGCTTTGTCCTCAAAGCTTAGAGAAGACAAAGCTTTGTTTGATGTCTTGTTTGTAATGACATCTTCTCGATCTTTTTCTCCATAAGACTCCTTATATAAACTTTTTTTTCTCTTTTTTTTCCTTTCAAAACAATAGCTTTTATTAGCAGGAATATTATAACAATATAAATATCAATAATGTTATTAGTATAAAGTTTTGGTGATGGTGAAGCATAAAATTTTGATGGAGTATAAGATTGAATAGGGTTGAAATATAACAATAAATATTAATAATAACAATTTACTATTATTTGAATTTTGGATTGAATGAGAATGTAGGTATTTTAAAGAATAATAGTTATTATTAAAAAAATTAATAATAAAGTATTATTAAATGTTAGGGCAACGTGGAGGGTAGATGGAGATGAGTAAAATGGGAGGGATTAATGTGAGTGAGAGTTTCACGGGCGAAGGTGATGTCAAGAGGTTGGTGTGTGAGCTGGTAGGAAGATCGTGGAAGGAGAGGAGGAGGCAGAAGATGGGGGAGAGGCAAGGGCTATCCAGGTAGGGTAACGCAGATTGGAAACGCAGTGTATGGTGGCGTGGGAAATGATAGCATAGGAATTGGGGAGGCGCAAAGCTATGAGTGTGTGGCTGTGGAGAATGGCATCATGTGGGCAAGGTGCACATGGGTGTAGTACGGGTGGAGGATGGGGGTGTTTAGGCGAGTTGGAAGGGAGACGCGTGAGGGAATGAAGTTGAGCATGCTGTAGTGGAAGGTGTAGTGCATGAGGGGAGTGTTGACCACCAAAACCAACTAGTTGGGCAACGATGTACCATGCACATGTTGGATGTGCCTTGAAAATAAGAATGAAGTACTTAATGATTATTGCACTGAGAGAAGCGAGGTGCTCTCAGCCCAGTATGGGGGAGATTCTGTCACGTTAGTCACGTTATGCTAGCCGACATAAAAAAAATTATGTTAACCGACATAAATTAAAAAAAAAATTATATTGTGGATTCATATATTTATATAGTGTAAACAAAATAGAATATAGAGAAAAACATGTCGGCTAATTTATCAAATAATAAAAACCCAATAATAGAACTAAATGAAAAGTAATTAAAAGATCCATGTTAAACCCGGATTTACCGAACACTAAATGGATCAAAATGTTTGAGTTGTAATTTTTTATTAACATTTAAAAATTTAAGATAAAAATAACTTACAGGTAAATAAATTGGATCCCTCTCGATGCTTTCTAGATCCAGGTTTAAGATGGATCTATGCTGGTATCAAGCGAGGAAGCTCTTCTTCTCTTCTTCTGTCTATAAAATTTCCGCACCCATGCGAGAGATTTTGTAAGGATATGTCAACATAGAGGTCTAGTTTTTTGTAACTTAATCACCTAAGACTTAGTCATTAGGGAAATCCTTTCATTGAGTGTTTTTTTCACTTGGATAATTAAAATTTCTTTTTAGAGATTTTAATTATTTGAGTTTTTCACTCAAAATTACCTCCAAAGTGGTGAAAGGTGTTCTAGTGATTGAGTCCGTGGAGTGATTAGGGCCTAGGAATATTCTATATTACCATGCTAGACATTATCCAGAGTCTTGCGAAATTTCATTAAGTTTTGCATAGGTTTTTTTAATTTTTGGTCATTAAAAATTGTCACTCATAACAATTTGTTGAAATGTAAAAGAGGGTTACTTGGTCCTTTTTAATATTGTATAGGGGTATGGGTACTTAAGACAAATGGCATGAGACCCCCTACACCCTTGGTCCAAGTTTGAAGTCATTCGAACCAGTATTACTATGGTTTTGGTCACTTTTTCCTCGGTTAGTCATGGAAATAAGGGAAGTAGGCATTTAATTAGAGAGCCAAATTTTGGAAAAGTGATTATAGTCACTTGGGGTGGCCAAGTAAAGGTTCTAATGTTTATATTTGGTCCCTAAGACAAATTTAAGGCCCAAAGGGGGCCCCCCAAGCAAGCATGTAACAATTTTTGAGTTTCCCACTCTAGAGGGTGCCCTTTTCTCTCTTTCATTGGTTGGGTGAGCTAAAGTCAATGGGAGGGGCCCCAATATGGTGGTTTCCTCCCCATTTGACATAGAAATAAGGTTAAAAGCATTAAAAGGGGGGTTTCTCTCCCTGTATTTGAGATCCCAAACCATGGTTTTGTCCTCCTTGAGCAAATTCGCCCCCCTCTCTCCGTTGTGACACTTGTCTAGCATGCAAAGAGCCTCTCTCTTTCATTTTTTCCTATTTAAGGAGAGCATTCCTCCTCATTTGGGCTAGATTCACTTACGCTCTTGCTTCATTTTGCCCATGCTCTCTCTCTCTCTCTATCTCTATCTCTATCTCTCTCTCTCTCATTGCTGCCATTGTTGCTCTCTTACTTCATTCTTCATTTTGCCCATGCTCTCTCTCTCTCTCTCTCTCTCTCTCACACACACACAATGCTCCCATTGTTGCTCTTTTGCTTCATTCTTGTCCAAGAGGAGCCATTGTACTTTCATGTTTGGATGATAATAAAAGAAATCTTTGGAGGAAATATTGCCCATGCATTGTGATTGAAGAGATCTTGCTCCATTCTTGGTTTGTTTTGTATTTGGGATCTCAAGCAAAGTTTTTGTTTGAGAATAGTATTGTAATAGTTTTGTTGCATGCTATATGGGTTGTTTGCTTAGAATTTGGGAAATTAAAGTATTTCTAACTTAAATATTTTGTTTCTCAAGTCTTTGTGGATCTTTCACTCCATTTGCATTGTTGAGCTAATTTTGTTACAAGTTTCCCAAGTTTGGAGAGTGGGATTCCTGGGTGGGATACCCCATTGTCCAACAAATTTCGAAAAGAACTTGGCATATTTACTAACATTCTTATTCTTATTGCAACTCTTAAATACTTCATTTTGCACTCACATATTATCATTTTTCAAATTTTTACATGCTAGTTTTGTCTTAGAAAATTTTTTTATTTTTGCATGAAAAATTTTGAGTTTGTTTAAAACTCATTTCTATCACTTTTGTGATATAATAGCTAACAGTTTTGTGCAGGTTTCTGATCTCATAGGGAGTGGGAATGCTCATGTTCAGCCACTAGCAAGCATCAACAACACCCAAGATGGTCTACTTCAAGTCCCTCGCAAAAGAAGGTTAAAAATCATTCTTTCTCTCTGATTTCTTAAGAAATATTAGTGTTGAAATCTACATCTTTGTAACAAGCCCAAGAGAGTCTCTTGGGATTGAGTTTGTTGTGCTTCATTTCGAGTTTTCAGTACTTAGTGTTTTTGGTTTTGGTTGCATGTAAGTGAAGTGGCTCTGCCCATCCTTGCATGACCTTGTAAGTTGCTTGGGTTTAGATTAGTTTACTTCATTGTTTGTTTTCTTTTGCCCGCACCTCACAAGTGAAGTGGCTCCGCCCATCCATACGAAATCACGGTGGCTACCATTTTTATTTCAAGTATTTACTTATTTCTTTTTGCCCACACCTCGCAATTGAGTAGGCTCTACCTCCGTTGTGATATCGCGCTTGGCTTGTTTTATTTAATTTTTGCTTTAAGGATCAAATTTACCATAAGCCCCATATCCTCTCCCCCAACTAATTCCACTGATTTAGGGTGACGAGAAAGGGAAAATATCTGTGTTGGCTAGTTTAATAGGAACCCAGATAAGTATCTTCATTGGAAAGGAGAAAAATAGGCTTGGCTTGTGGAGCTAGTGGGGTGGAGGTCGTAGGGGGCTTTGTGGCACTTTGTGTCCTCCAGTTGAGCACCAAGCAAGTTTCGAATTTGACCTGTGGAGCTGGGTGGGAACCTTGTGTTCCCATGTTGAGCACCGGGCATTCTCTCTCTAATAGAAGGAGATAGTCTCTTGGGATAGACATCCAAAATAGTTCATTTCTTTGCAACAAACACCTTAATTCCCTAAGTCAAAGAGAGACATAAAATTTACAAGACCACTTGCATAACTTTGTTACAATCATTTACATTTCTCATCTTTGCAAGCACTTTATTCTAACTTCTTCATTTACTGCAAGTCATCATGTTCTTGTATTATTTTTAAAGGAAATGAATTGATGCTTTGGGAAAATTATTTGAAGTTGATTATTGTGACTCCATAGCCCGAGTAGAGACAAGACTAGTCATTTTGATTTTTTAATTGTTTCTCTCTTGCATACATTACTGGTTGATTGTTAAAGGGTTTGTTTGACATAGAAATATTTGCATCATTGCACGTTGATTGTCATTTTTGTAATTTACAACTCCCAGAAAACATTCTTCAAAAAAAAACTTAGTAAGTAAAGACTACCCCTCAAGAACACACACAGCGGTTGGGAGACTTACCCATGGCCAAGTGTGTTTTAGGCGGCAACAAGGGGTATATCATCGAAAAGGAAGTGCAGCGTTACATGGGGATGGCATAGAGGAGTGTTGCTTTTAAAGGGTGAGGCGTGGGGTGTATAGGATGGGATCTAAGGGATGATTGCAGTGACTCAAAGTGAGAGCACGGAATTAGTGTGGGTGGAGAGCGTGTAGGGCTAGGGCAATTGGGAGTGCAGGTAGGGGGAGTGGAGACCTCAAAATTCATAGACTTTGAAAATAACCAAACAAGGTCAGAATCTTTTAGCCAAAAGTTGGACCAGAACGTCGCTCAGATACCAATCAAACATAAAAGAATTGTTTCTTACAAGAGGACCCAATGTATATAATATAAATATTCCATGAATGAAATATAATGTAAAATGATAAAAGATATAAGATGTGTTGTTTTACAATTACATTGGTAGGGCTTTATATAAGCCTTATCGTGCATTTTCAAATGAAAGGGTGCATCTCTTTACTTTTTTTACTAATTAATTAATTAATCATTTCTATTTATTAGTTATTAATTATTAATATTAATATATATTATATAAATAATTAATATTGATACTTAATGTTTATATATAGTTATATGTCTTATTATGTTTAGATTTTTTATATAACAAAAATAAAGAGATCCCAACAAAGTTTATAGTCAAACAGAAGAAGTGTGACCATAGGAGAGAATAGGGCGCATCAAACTGAAAGAAAAAGAGGCCATACAGCTGTAGTCACTTGCTTGTGCAGGCCATACCTCCTTAGCAGGCCATACACCTTAGTTCAGGGGTGGTTTCCGTTTTTCAACCATACAGCTGCTAGTATTTAGCAGTCTGCGGACATTGCCTTGTAAGCTTTGAATAATGGAATGATAAGCTAATTTAGAAGGACAAAACATCCATGTATGTGTATATTTGATTTATGCTTCTGCTATTTACTTTTCCAGCTAGTGTGTGATTGAAGCTATGTTCAGAAATTAAATTCCTACTATTAAATATATACTATAATTGATTTGTTTGAACAAGATCATATAAGGAAATCAGTCACCTAGGCCCTATGGTTACGAAATTTTATCATGGTATCAGAGCCTCTCTGATTGAGATTCTCAAGAGTTTACAGCGGTAGATAAAGTGCCGAAAGCAACCGCTAACAACATGGACAAACAATTAGACAGTTTCAAAGGTTTTGATTACTTACTTTCAGATATGGGAGTTTGTGTACTAGATCTCAGAGATGACATCAGTTAGCCTCAGATTTCAGGACAGATTGTAAGGTGCTTCAAATTTCTTGCTATTTAGGGTAACTTTCTTTTTGCAAGAGAATGATCTTTGGGATATCATCAAAGATGTTGTTACTCCACCTACAAATTCACAGAAATTGACAACTAACAACAAGAACAAAGCGAAGGCCAAGCGGATGATTTCGGAGGCTATAAAGGATCATTTGATTCCTAATCCTCACATCTCCGAGAAGAAAGCAGCAAAGGACATTATTTGATTAACTGGTTAGCCTCTACCACAGCAAGAACATGAATAGAAAGATGATATTGCAAAACAAACTCAGAGCCATAGTGATGACCAGATCAGCCACAGTTACCTGATAAAGGTCATGCAGATTCATGATCAACTTGCAATAGTTGGAGAGATGAAGACACGAAGTTAGTAAACATGGAACTATTCTTAGCTTCATGGGAAACATTTGTCCAAGGCATTGTACTTGTGAGCATCTTCTCTCCTTTGAAAGATTGAGGTATGATTGAATCTAGGAGGAGAATGAGACGAAGTCAAAGGTCAACAAGAAGGGTGGTGATGATAACCAAGCCCTATTTGGACAAACCAAGAATGGAAGAGGTAAAGAACCCAACAAGGGTAATGAAAAGAAAGAGGAGTCAACCTCAACACCAAGGAAGAAGGACTTGAATAAAGTCAAGTGCTTCATTTGTCATAAGCACAGGCATTATGCATCACAATGTCCAGAAAAGAAGGACATAGGGAAGAGGTAGCAAAAACAGATAGCAACATCTTCAAAAACTCTAATAAACAAGTTTGCCACCAAGTTTGAAACTGAATTTTGGATGGTATCTTGCCTTTCTACCGGCATGGTTCCAAGGGATGCTCGGTATGTGGACAGTAGGGCATCTCAGCATATGACATCAGCTAGGCAGTGGGCAGTGTTTTACCAGTCTAAGAGAGCACAACTCGGGGTTTCAAATAGAGCTTCATAATGATGTTGAGTACCTAGTAGAAAGAATCAGTACCATTTCCTTCCAACTAAAGCCAGGTAATTGTTTAGACTTTGATGATGTTTTGTTTCTTCCAAGTCTCAGGAAGGACTTTCTTTCAATATCGATCATGGAAGATAAGGGTTACATGGTAGAGTTTAAGAACCAGCACGTCCTTATTAGACCAAAGATATCTATCCCAAAAGCAACACAAGGGATAAGGGTTAGAGAAGGCAATAAATACAAGTTGCATGCTCAATCTCTAGTTCATAACAGTAACAGCTTGTGCAAGTTGTGGCACAAGAGGATGGGGCGCCTGCATAAGGAGTTGCCTATTATAAGGGAGATAGTCTCAGGTCTTTCTGAGTTCAACATTGAGCAACAGGGAGTATACAGAGGTTACACACTTGGCAAGCATGCCAACGTTGCTTTCCTAAGCAGTGAACATAGGTCTAAGGAGATCTAGACCTAGTACATTCAAATGTTTGTGGACCTATGTTAATAGCAACAATTTTAGGAAGCATGTTCTATGTTTCTTTCATTGATGATTTCTCTCGCAAGACATAAATCTACTTCTTAAAGACCAAGGATAAGATTTTTAGCAAGTTTCAAGGTTTAAAGATTGAGTCCATAACCAGACAGGAAAGAAGATCAAGGTCTTAAGATCAAACAATGGGGGTGAGTACACCTCCAAGGAGTTTGAGGGTTTCACTTTCTATCAATGTTATTAGAACCAGTACAGTTTATGCAAAATTGGTCAACCTGACTGGTTTCAGCCCTCCAATGGTCCAAACCACATACCTAGACCAAAAATGCTTGGTTCGGTAACGAACCAGCCTTTTTCACCAAACTGGCTGATTCCGTTTCAAACCAGCTAGTTCCGTACAACAACATACAGCCACCAGCTATGGGCCCATAAAATGCAATTTTTTTGTAAAACCAAAAAAAAAACTACTCTAATCTAACCTAACCTAATCTAAACAATAATCATCAGTGACAATAAATAGTAATATTAAATTCTTAAAGTAAAAGTGGCATTCTCTTTATCTTTCATTTTCTATCCTTCTACTTAAATTTTTAACATTACCATTTAATTGTTTCAAGATGTTTGAGAATGGCTCCAACCAGTGTTGAAAAAGTCGTCGAAAAATCGTGACCTTTTTAAAAAATAGCGACTTTTACTCTGAGCCAATTTTTCGGCGAGTAAAAGTTGCGATTTTTTAAAAAATCATGGAGGCGCGACTTTTAATAAAAAGTCGCGACTTTTTATAGTTGTGACTTTTAATAAAAAGTCGCGACTTTTTTGAAAAAATCGTCGGTCGACCCAAAAGGCCGCCTAGCAACTTGAATCCACGGCTTTAAAGGGGAAAATCGATTTTGGGGGGGTCATTTGAGTTAGAGGCTTGTTGGAAGAGGGGTGAGAAGGGCAAGAGGAGACCGTCAACTACTTTGGAGGCTTTCAAAAACCATTTACCATCTCCATCAAGGATTTTTGTGGAGCAAGGGTTCAAGATTCCTCACAGGTATGTACATATTATCCCATTGTTTTTCTATCTTTACCATGGATTGTTTGAAAGGTTTCTTGCATATTTCTTTGACTATTTCTTTGCATATTTCTTTGCTATTTTTCCATTGATTTCCATGCCCAAAAATATGAAAAACAGTCACAATGTAAGGGGGATTTAAATATTAGAATGGAATAGCATGCTTTTTTTTTAATTGTTTAGCCACTCTCTTCTTCTTATCTTTCATGGCTTAAAGTCTAAATTTAGAAGTCTGATTTTTTAGGCTAAACTGTTGCTATTTTTTTCCAATGGAGTTTAATGTAATGTTTTTTTGTTTTTGTGCCCTAGGCTTGCATTTGAGGTTGTCATTCCAATTGCAAAACTGCCAAAGGTATTGGACCCATTTTGGCAGTATGGTGGGCCCGCAGATGTAACAAACAGGCAAAATTTGTGGGCATCACATGTCAAGAGGGGTTAACAGGTTGAAATACCATCTAGCCAAACTACATGGCCATGATGTTGACCTTTGTACTATAGTGACCCCGGAAATCATGAGATCTGCCCATGACGCCATCCATGAAAAAAATTGAAAGAAGAATGAAATCGCTGCAAACAAAGTTGAGCTTGCATCTTTTGGCCAAGCAAGAAGTGTAGGTGCATCTCCATCTACCACTATCAATGAGGGTGGTGGGAGGGGCTCCACAGCGTCACCTATCGGGAGGGCGGGGATCTCATCCTATTTTGTTCCACGAATAGCAGTTGCATCACATGTTTCTATCAAGAAATTAGAAAAGGTAGAAGCGGACAGGGTAATGGAGAGGTGTCTTTATTGGAGTCGTATACCTCTTAGCCTAAGTTGCACGAAACGAGGAAACAGAGACGCGTAGGAAACGTGACCCCCAAAAATTTAGGAAACGGGGAAACACGATATATATATATGTGAGACATTAAAATTGAATGTGAAATCTAAAATGATTTAGAGATTAAATCCAACAAAATTAGAAATCAGTCATAGTCATACAATAATACATGAACATCACATTTTAGTAGTAATATCCATAGATGATTTCATAATGTAAATGGAAATAGCCAAAAACAGCCTTAATATATGAGGCTAGTACATATATATAAAAAATCAACCTTTATATATGAGGCTACAAGTACAATGCTACATCAACATGAAAAATGAATATATCAAGAAAACATGAGGTCAAGCCCAAAGACTAATCGTCATCATCCTCGGGCTCATCTTCATACTCCTGAAAAATAGAACAAGAAGCACGCCCAACAGTGGATTAGATAGCTAGCTGCTAGCTTTCCTCAAATACATTTATGTATGTGATGTCATTTTGTATTGGTTATCCACTTTTGAGTCCTTGATTGGACAACTATGAGGTTTCAGAATTCTGTATCACTATCGACTTTCATGTATCATTTCATAATTTGCATGAATACATGATATATATCAGCGCTTTCTCTATATTTATGAAAAATGAACATATCAAGACAATATGAGGTCAAGCCCAAAGACTAATCGTCATCATCCTCAGGCTCATCTTCATAATCCTGAAAAATAGAACAAGAAGCACGCCCAACAATGAATTAGATAGCTAGCTGCTAGTTTTCCTCAAATACATTTATATATGTGATGTCATTTTGTATTGGTTATCCACTTTTGAGTCCTTGATTGGACAACTATGAGGTTTCAGAATTCAGTATCACTATCGACTTTCATGTATCATTTAATATTTTGCATGAATACATGATATATATCAATGCTTTCTCCATATTTATGTTCCAATGTGTTTATCTGATGTTGTTGTGCTTTATATGTTTAAAATTATGAAAAAAATGAATATATTTTGTATTTTTTTAATGTTTGTCGCAGTTTGCTGATTTTTGCTGATTTTTTCGCCGATGTTGTCGAAAAATTGTTTTCGGGACTCTCACTGATTTTTTGCCGATGCCAATGTTTACTTCGTTGATTAAATAGGTTAACAGGTGCCTCTAGGTGCTTAATTAGAAGAGGACATTACACTCACTCTCTCACCTTTCAGACCTCATACCACTACCATCATTGTGTGCATGGAGATCTATGGACAACCTGCCACTTGTAACTCCCTATGCAATTAATCTCTCGGTTAACATGTGATTTGGTCCAATTATGGTTTGTTCAAGCTCCTTCAATCTATTGGCTGTTAGTTAAATTGTATCAGTGTTATGGCTAGTTGAAGTGATTTATCTTCACCAAATGTGCACATTCACTTGCATCCATCTTCATTAATTCGTTATTATAACTGTCTTAAGGATCTGATCTTAGCCATTCTCGGTTTAATTAAAATTTATCCTTGCTCCTGACTGTTCACAGGCAGCTCAAGAGCAAGCTGCGTGTGTTAAATTGTTAATCATCTTGGAGCTCTTTGCAGATTTGATGTTTTTATGGCAACATACACCCACCTAGGGACATCACCCTGATACTGGAAAACAACCAGACTGAACAGAGAGGCTTCCAATCATGACTAAGGTTTGACTATAGTTTTGCCTGTGTAG